>VICI01003188.1:0-13969 GCA_019593645.1 Akabosia matsudoensis | reverse complement strand
TACATTCGTATGATGAGCAATCTGTAATTGTAGAATATCCTTGATTTTGGAACTTTACTAATTCATACGGAGGCCAATGTTGATGGCACCGATGATTAAGAATGGGTGCGGGAAAAAGTGCTGATGCGAAATATCATTGATATAAAATCATGATTTCTTTAAATCTTATGGAAAGGTTCACCCCGAAGGCAAACTTTACCATTGGTATTAAAAGTATGGCATCTAAGAGTAATGTATTCAAACAGGTGGAATAACCTCGTCTAGCCGAATAACCTTCACTTCGTCTATGGGATTACTGTACCTGGTTTTTAAAGCTAGTCGAAAAAAGTTGTGCTTTCATTACTTCATCCGCAACTTTGTATGTATACCGTTCTTACTATGTACCTGTTTTTCGTTTAATCTAAGAGTGTAGACTGTTTGCTACTTCCAATGGACAATATTTTTCTCCCTATTGCGCTTGGTTGCTAGAAAAAGAGAAAGAAGTACTACATTTAATAATTATCAGAAAACATTGGCGGCATAGAGCTAAAGGGCTTTGTAGGAAATCATTTGTCTATTTAGTCTGATGCTTTAGTTGATAGGAGAAAGACATTAAAAGGTTAGAAATCCAGACTAAACACCTCCAATTGCAGGTACTTTATATTCATTTTGAATGCTAATAACTACTATCCAGTGCTCGGCCTTTGTCAACTTTATCACTCGCTCTGGTTACTGGAGTTATATAGTTCTTACTATACAACTATAGATATTCGTGATATACTTCTCTTTCTGAGACGAAAACGGTTTCAAATTATTGAACTATTACTGAATGTCTTGTACAAATAATGACAGCAAAAGCAATGAAAGTGGCTCTCATTGTTTTCGTAAATAAAGTCTGCATTGTTCTTGCTGTCTGATAGCCCATAAAGTTAAATTAAGTATATTTTACCTCCAAAAAATATTGTTTAGTACACATGTCAGAGAATAGTGTGACAGGAAGGATACATACATACGCTTTCATTAGCTGAACAAGTGGCAATATAAAAAGTTGAAAGAGAGCAAAATTGTTTTACAAATGCTGTAAGCCATAATGAAATAGCTAGAAACATCGAATAGGGAGAGAGTTGTTTTAAGCAGTTGTACATTCAGTAGCAACATCACCTTCATTCTAGGGAAAAACTGAGATCACGTACATCGAGAAAGAGCAGAAAGATCCTGCGTATTTATGTACGTTGGGCATAAATAATATGAAAGTTTACAAAGGAAACCGTACGCTCAGTTTAACTGATAGGAGAATCATTGCACTGTTTTTTTTTGTAAATGTACCACTATGTCTACAGCAAGAAAAATACAAAAAATTCCACTAAATATGTAAGGCAGAAACTCGTAGCATTAGCTGAAGTGGAAAATGATAAAAATGAACAACGGATGATACTATACTAAAGATAATGGCATTTTATTTAGTATGCGTGTGGCGAATTTTTATATCCTGTTGTAGTTACCGACTAACTGGCTTCGAGAAGGTATTATGTATTGCATGCAATAAAGCAAGGACTATTGAGAGAGAATTCACTGCCATCATCAGAACAAGTCAGTTTCGTAGTGAGTGTGTACAAGATTTTTTTTATCCGCAGACAAGTATGAGAAGAATGGTGAGATAGGGTTTGGCTGATGTTGTAGTGGTAGTACCAAGATGCATACAAGAACACAGTATGATAATGTTTAGAAAGTTGAATGCCACGAAGTAACACAGTTTCAAAGATTTTCTTCTGTGGCACTTGAGTGTATGTAAGCGTGAGCTTTGTTTTAGCTGTCGAAGTAGATGATAAGTGTGATCCTAAAAGAAGTTTTGAGTCTGAAGTAATATACCTATGTAATTATATCAAAGTTGTGTTCAAGGATTTGTAACAATGTGGTTGAAAGTTCTAATTTAAAACTAATTCTTATTGCAAAATGGCAGCTCAGTTATCTTTGTGTAATCGGATAAATTGAATTTTGAAAGAATTGATCAGTAGCCGAGGCTTTAATAAGTTGAAACTACCTATCTATACACTTTAAATATTTGACTATATGCAAAATATCAGGATGTTAGTTTATTGTAATGTGATTTTTTTAAAACTGTACTTTAAAAAATTCCCCACTGACAACGTTTATCAATCATGCTATCTCACTGGAACACTGCTAGCTTCAAGGTTGAGGGGACAATTATTATGATTTCTGCGATGTACGTTATTCAGTAACTCTTAGGAGTGCTCCCTGAAGCTACTGATTTGATACAAAACCGGAAAGAATAGACACACAAGATTGATAGAAAAAGTATGGTTGAAACTGCGCTGTATTATAAAAATGTGTTTAAAAAAGAACCCGTGCACGATACTGACCAAATTGAAAACAATATTGCCTACCTCAACTAAATAATTGTAAAAAGGTCGATTAACAGTCTCTACTGGATTTGCGATCCTGATTAATGCGACTTATTATGTACCACCTATGTGTGTATTTGTAATGAATTGGCAAGGGTGACAATGATTGTAATATGTACTTGAATGCAAGCTGCTGGATCGGTCACGATCAATGTCTTCATTTCCATGAAAATAACATGCGTGTATCCTCATGCTTGCTGAGACTATCACGAATACCATTCTGTTCCATATCTTGTGTTCATGAAAAACGACGTCAATGACCCTGGAACTCACCCGACCGTTTCCACAATGCTTTTTACGGCAGCGCAAAGCCTCTTCGCTGCAGCGTTGCC
The DNA here is from genome assembly GCA_019593645.1 of Akabosia matsudoensis. Lineage (NCBI taxonomy): Eukaryota > Metazoa > Arthropoda > Collembola > Entomobryomorpha > Paronellidae > Akabosia > Akabosia matsudoensis. Next base: position 11,235 of record VICI01003188.1, on the reverse strand, counting down.
AAACCACTCTGCTAGTGCGTACCTTAGCATTTGTTGGATTCTCGTTTCTCTTTGACTGCAGATTGCAGTTTATATAATTCATGATTTTCTTTTTGTACAAACTAGGTTCAGGAGTTGTGTAAAGTTGAGGAAATTCATTGCTACTGCTTCTGTTGTCTTGGCCGGCCGATACCGTCTTTCGTACCGGAACTCTTTGAAATAGTCATGCGGGGCAATGGTTTTATAATATTCATAACTCCCGTTCTTATGCTTAGCCTTTCTGTTAAAGGAACTCTTTCGAAATTGGGAAAGTGCATCTAAGAAATGAAAAATTTGCAGATTCATTTGGGTTTACTTTTAACATTCGCAGGTTGTTTATGATTGATTTGGCCACACTCGTAAAAGTCGTTGCGATCTTCGATCTACCTCAATACGCTTGCGTAAATAGCGATGTATAACATGTTCACTACTCACACAATGATATACCATGAACACTTATCATGTTCAGGTACCATTCCTGCTTAGGATCGACTCTCCTCACTGCAGCAGTTCGCTTTCGCTAGTTGGTTTATTATTTCTAGTTTGATATTAGCGTAAGACGAATCAGGTGCACTGTGATATTTTTTGCGGTGGTAAGCTACATAAAATTTTTCGACGAAAGTTAGACCTGCTTCAGCCTTGTATTGTGAATGTTATCTCGAAAAAAGAATCATGCCTCTTTGAGAGGAAACATCTGCCAGAAATGCCTGATCTTTAGATGAGAAGTGCGTATGTTTACAAGAGTCCCAAAATTTGTATGAATCCCAAGAGGGAACGAAACAAGGTTGCTTTCACGTTCTACTCATGATACGAACAGTATCTTTCTGTACCAGTTTGGATCTTACCACAACCAAAGCGTGCATTTAAACTTGTCGACTATTTCATGATGTACAATGCAATACTTTTTTTACAATAAAGCTCGTCGTCACTTTGTGCACGGTCTTCTATATGCCTAATCTTTCCTCTTCCACGAGCCGCCTTCTGCACAGAAGGATAACTGTACAAAAGTGTTAAAATAGAGAAAACCTTTCAGCTTCCTTATTGCTTTCTAAGCAGTAGTGTTGTAAATCAGGCTGAAAATGTGTGGGAGCAAAAAATCGACGAAAAAAAATCCCTTTAGATTTAAAATAATGAGACGAATAAANAAATCAGGCTGAAAATGTGTGGGAGCAAAAAATCGACGAAAAAAAAATCCCTTTAGATTTAAAATAATGAGACGAATAAACTTACCAACGTAAGCTAGTGGGAGGATTGCAAAAGTATTGATTAGCTACTGTCCCAATAATGCACTGAAAACATGTATACCTGCTTATCAAACATATCTGTTTCTCGGGAGGATCATAATTAGATAATGACCGCCTTGGATTTTAGGGTTCCTAAAATAATGTCATAATAACCATAGACCATCTTTTCCGGAATATAACATGAGATGTTTTCCGTCTGAAATGAGATCATGTTAACTGGCAAAAATTCTTGCTTTCTGAAGGATTAGATTCAATGTGTTGGTCACCTTATCAATGAGAAGGGATTTTTTCTTTATCTTCAGGGATTCCTACGGTACACGCAACGTGAAGTACCCTTTTTAAAACAGTTTGGTACATATAGCCTTTGTTAGAGCGCGAGTATTTCGAGTTTTGCCATCTGAAGCAAGAGGATAGCTCTGTTTTTCTGTTTTTTATCTTCATTCTTAAATAGCATAGGCATTCTTAGCTTCTGTCATACACTAAATCATAACTGTAGTTATACTTTTTGTGGCCATGTTGCTTAAAAAAGATAAAAATGAGGACGATTTTCATGCTTTCTTTGTCGTTTGATGTAACTATCATCAAAGTACGGAACGAAGGTGAGCAGGCAGTTGTTATTGTCCGTTTAACATAAATCGTACAAAACTTGTCTTTCCTATTTGATTACGGTAAAAGAAGTATGTTTAAATGTGTGCCATAAACTATGACAAAACTGGACAAATTCTGGTGTAGTGCATTTTAATTTATGCTGTGTTCTGTACGTATTTAGTTTCATTACAGGCTATTGCAACATATTTGTTGATAATTTTACGACATGACTGGCAGTTTTTTATTAGCTCTCGTTTTTATCAACACTATTTGAACATAAATCCGAGCAGCTAAATTAAGGTACGCATATATGTTCCAATTAGAAAATTATAATGAAGTTGGTTTATGCTTTAGCAATGGTTTGAAAATGAAATTCAAAGTAATGAATGTGAATTTCCATTGTGTAGGTCATTGTCAACTTTGCCCACGAAACATTCTGAAAATGTTCAAACGGTAGGATGAGCTTGCATTTCACATTGTGCCATGAAAAGTTAGTCAGTTGAATGCTTGACAAAATTTGAATCACTTATGACAATATATCCCTATGTGTATGTATTAATATAATTTGCACATTCAAGGCTGAGGGACTGATCAGTCAGTACATCTTAATTAGGTAATGAAGGTGAACGAGATTATTATTAGCGTGCATAACATCATACTATACTGTAATCAAATCCTTTGCATCAAATCAGGATTGAGTGGCGAAACATATTGTATTGAGAAATCGAACTCATGAATCCGTGGGCAAGCGAATGATACAGCAATGCTCCAAGAAAATTGCAACTTTATTTCCTATCATCATCCATATCCATACAGCGATATGTATATGTACCAGCAGCATGTGAAAACACAGGTAGCTCAGACACTCTAGTTTTTGACGGAATGACATGCAGAAAGACTGTTTTGATGTTTCAGCTGTAAATGGTTAACCGCAAAAAAAGTTATATGTTTGAGTTTCCTATTTACGTTAGTGTGTAGGGTATGCAAAATTAAAGAATGTCTATAGTACAAGTTTAGTAATCAGAGACATCACCATGTATGAATGCTCTCGTAATCCTGTCAATGCTTTTCCTCTCCAAGTTAGAAATGCTTTTGAGTCGTAGTCTGATAGCTTAATATTATAGTCATGCTTGAGCGAAGCCTTACTATTACTAAAACTAGTTACAAACCTTCTTATACATAAAGTGTTTGCAATGTCCAATATAAAAAACGAACTGTGGTCTGGTATGTAATCTGGCATTTAAATAGTATTTGGCTGAGTTGCCTATAATAAGACAGCAGAATGTGGTACGAATAGGAAAACGTCAAGTCGTTTCGTACGTTCAACGTTGCGTTTTTAAGAGTAAAGAGATAACGGTAACTAGACATAGACTCGAAGAACAGCTAAAAAAAATCATATACTGGATTTTCCCGTTGATTGCATGTGTGGGATTGGTTCAGTAAACAGGGAATAAATTCCCCAAGTAAAGCGTTTGCAGAGAGATGATATGGAATTGTTGCAAAATATGTATTATGTCCTGAGATGTTCCAAAGTCAATGCTTGGTGAATCTTGTAAAAGCAATGGGTATAAAGAATGTAGCCCTTTTTTGCGAGGAAGTTGTTTACTAATTCTATTATTACGAAAAATTGCGACAGCTCAACAAGACTTTTAAAGGGAGACAGGTTTCATGGATAAGTATCTTAACCTGAGACCAGACTATTAACCTTTATTGGTTAAGCAAATACGTAAATAAAAAAAGGTAATAAGCGTAAAAGTTTAAAAACGAGAAAAACTATTCTCAGCTAAACTTTCTCCCAAGATATCACAGGAGCAGCCACAGGTTTTGAACCTAAGTAATTTTGAGTCCTATTTTGCACTGCCAAAACTATGAAAATTTTCCTTCAGATACTGGATGTTCACATATCTCCTCATACATTAAATACACAATGCGTATTATGTATATTTTTGGACGAAAATTCATATAGGCCTTTGATGAAATACGCGAACTAGCAGATAGGAAAACAGCCTTGATTCTGTTGGTTAATTGTGGTGTCTCGGTTAACGTTTTAGTTAAGCATGTCCATGTTGTTTTTATCACGATGAAAACCTTGACTTCTTATCGGGCATTACATCTCCTATATTATTCAGTCAGTCGGTGTGATAAGACTCAACCCTGCTCGTGTTTACGTTCTGTGTCATGTTTATGACAAATGACAACCCTAATCCTAGTCTCGTAAATTCGGGGGCAGTGTCTGTTTACACAAGTTTTCTTATCAAGTTTATTAATAACAAGGAAGAAAAAAAGTTAAATACAAGTCCACGGTTCAATTTCACGTATTTAATATTCGTAACAATATTGTTTGATTGGGCGATCCCTTACATGCGTATTGACATATATTTAACCGGTTGTCTCGCCTTTTGTCAGTTAGACACGACACAACTAACATAGCATAAATTTTGTAACGAGAAATTTACTCAAGTAGGCGTAAATGTAGATATAAAAATCAGACCAGGCACTTCTTGTGTTGAAATACGAAGGTGTGCATTTAGTATCGTTGTAACAGGAAGCCCATATTAGTCATTTTACACACATGTGTTCTAAAATAGATCATGCGCTGCGTTATGTTCTATTTTCGATTCAGAATGAAAGACTCATTATAAAAAACTTCCAGTGAGCCAGAAAAGGCTCCATTGTATGACATTTTCACTGTCTTGAAACATCAATTTAATGACCTACGACAATAAGGAAATCAAGTGAATGGAAAATGTTCGCATATGTATTTTGATTTCAATTGAATCATGAAGTTTCCAGTATGTTCTTCATACAACGAGTGCATACGATAAATATTCGTGGTACCCATGATCTTACATCTGGATTATTAATAATTTTACATGTATCTTCTTATGTCGATGCATAACTTCGCTTACATGGATGGAAGCGATTATCAGCTCGGACTGTGGTTTAAAGGCTGAAACACTAAAACAGTTTGCTGCTATTTAGTAGTTAAAAGTGATGAATATTAAGTTTATGGTGGGAAAGTTTTATTTTAGGTGTAGGTTTGTTTACAAAATAATATCTCAAGGATGAAGGACAAAACTATATACTAGATAAAATTTTAGCTAAAGAGGTTTATCTTCTTAAATGTTTTAAGGGTGTGTGCTAGCATCCTGTTTAACTCCCTTCCAGGACATTATGTCCGATTGTTTTCCCACAAAACTGAACTATTGACTATGTATGTGTATTTAACCAAATGAAACTATGTTTAAATTAGTACTCAGAGCATCACCTACAATAACTTGATTCATCGTCAATCGTGTAAATTCATTTTAACTGTGAACAGTATCAAGTATTAAATTGTACAACCCAAAGTATTTTGCTGTATTTCGCTAAATATTATTGTAATAATAGTAAGTAGTTAGACAATGATGCAGCTTATAATTGTTAGCTAAGTATTCTCCATTCAACAATGGTCACTTCCCTCGAGATAGTGTTACATTATTTATACTTATACAATTGGACAAGTCAGCAATAGTAATTTTATAAGCTTGAACATGTACCTGTTATTGAACACACGATTCCTACAACAGCAATGCAATGCATTCTTCTGTATTAAGCGCTACGAAAGGCTCGATAGAAGTGGTTTTGGATTATCCTCAGTAATATTCATAGCTATTTATTATGTTCTATTGGCAGAAATGAGGAATCCTGAATGTAAAGTTTCACTAACGAAAACCTTACGTTCGTTTCAAGAAAGGAAATGTTCTAAAACTGATATCATTTGCGGAAGCTTAGTTCTTCCTACAGGCATGAATGTATCTGAGGGAAATAACGAGGAAATGGCTGTATCCTGTTTGTTCTTTTTCAAAATTTACATACGTTTTCCCTTATTTCCCTATATACTTTCTGCTTTTGTGAAGTTAAAATTTCCACTTGAACTCATAAACGGCCACTTATGGAACAGTTACTACTTCTCTTTCGTGGAATTAATGCATAATACCAAGCCACTTCAGTCCGCTTGGTTGCATAACGTTATTTGTCTTTACTAGGTTAATAGGTTAAATCTTAGTTGCAGTTTAGTAAGTACTATGATACTTGTGCGTAGTGTGTTGTGTTTTATATGCAAATATACTCTATATTTGAGGCTCTAACCCATAAAATAGAAGGATTTTCACGTCAACGTTTCTTACTTTGATTTTTTATTGCAATATCATAAATTGTACATAGAGAAAATAGAACAAAACAAGAACATGCCATCGTATTTTGTTGTTACCGTATATGTTGAGCCAATTTATGCGATTTCTTACATACTTACTCTCATACATTTATGCGGATTCCAGAAAGAAAGCCTCGATGTTGATTACAAAATGCGATACTACGGCGCTTGACAGGCAAGTGCGGAGTTTAAAAGTCTGGTGTAGATCCAACTAAAGCATAAAATGGCCAAAAACTTGACTATTGAACAGTGTAAACATTGAGACTGTCAAATTTTTATGAGTGAAAAGAAATATGAAGGCATTTTGTTTGTGAGCTTTGCAATGCACAAACAAGTCACGCGTACAATAGTGGAGTGTGAAAATGATTAATTTTGAATGTCGATTCTGCATTTGTTGGAACCTACAACAAACATTTAGACATTTTGACCTAGTTTCGGGAAAGAGACTTTCCCTGAATGCATGCATTCCAGCCAATGACATGTCACACCAAGTTGCCTACTCTAAAGTTTCTACTAAGAAACCTTCTGTTAACTATTTCCTTGTTATGGCATGAACAATCAAATGGTAAAAAACACGAATAGATCATACTCATGTCTTCAGGTACCTGCTTCACATTATGGAAAAGAAGAATAGTGGAGCTTATAAGATATAACGCTAATTTTGCAATTATGCGACTGCAGTATTTCCATTTACCCTGAAATGTTTCATTTTAAATAAATATGCCAAAACTCATACATCATAGTGAAGGAACAAAATGGCGTATAGGCAAGAAAGGCGTACATCCCATCAAAATTAAAAGTTCTCCTGTACGCTTGCTGAATGGAAGAATGGAATTTGAATGTTGTTTATTGGTGGAGACGAACTTAAAACCATATTTACTGCGTAAGCATTTATTGAATACTCTGGAAAAAATTCATTACACTCGTAATCTGTAACTAATAAATGATTGCGTAGGTAGTTATTTTTTCATCTTTATTTCCTATGTCTAGCCCCATAAACGAAGAATAGCATTTCTTTTGTATGTGTTTAACAAATTGTAAATGTCATAGCTTTCCTATCGTACAATGACACTGTTGTTGAGGTCTAATGAGATATCAGCGTTGTTCAAGGACATTTAATTTTATTAGTGTGTGTACACAGACTAAACATCTGTGGCTGCAATATTACCTCGCGTGGTGTATACTGCTTACACATATAACTTCAAGCATAAACCGATTTAATGAAATGAAGCTTACACAGGTGAATGATAGTTAAATTCGTAAACTAATACGGAAGTGTCTACATGAAATGTGTAATACAAAAGGGCCGATTCCAAATGGAGCAAAACTATTTGAATACCAAAGCTTGAAATGAATTCAAATAAGTTAAAAGACGTATTTACCTTGTACTTATGTATGTACGAAGATAATGACGCATTTTTATTTATGTATTTCAGTGAATTTGACTGGTCACAAAGGACGGGTTGACATGTCCAACTTTGAGCTCCTCAAGGTGTTGGGCACTGGAGGTAAGACTTTGAAAAAACTAAAACACATTCAGTATGAAAGCAGCAATTGTTCATAAATGAAAATTAGTATACTCGTATCCGCTTCGTCGTGCATTGTCGTAGAGTAGTTGTGACTGAAGTTTCTTCACGTTATCTAGTTTTTTATTCTGCTGCGCATAATCATGTTGCATTGTGCTATTGACAATTCCAACCTTGATTTTAACTTTAGTGACAGTAAAACCAGCAGTACATAGTACTACACAAAATAACAGATTTCCAGTGTATTTGTAACGAAAAAAACTTGATAGTATCTGTACACCGCTTCAGGCTACGCTTACCACCTGTGGATGCTAGTCAATGCTACTTTATGGTGTTTGAAGGTCATGGTAAAACATACTGCGCTTAAATCGGCCAATATCAATGTATGAATTTTAAAGTACAGATTTCACAACATGCTACCGGGTTTATAATATTAAAAAATCTGTCTGATGGCCCATTTTCATACCCCCTAGGCTAGATTCGACTGGAAAATTCTTTGGATGTATCCACAATCATAGCTGACTATAGCTACTGTTCGTGTTCTTCCTACTGGTTTGCCCATACATAAAACGTTTCCGTTTTCCCTATTCCTTGTTATCTAGTATGATTTTTAAACTCGTAAGATTTGCGACGGTCTCAATCAGCATTTATGTTAGACGATTTCACTTTCAGAGAAATAAGGCACGTTCAGCGGAGTTAGAAAAACAAAAGAAACGAATAACTGACTAAGCTTTTTCCTGGCATTAGTTCATCGTTTGTAGTATGTTGTCTACTCGTCAAGCTTTTACTTCTCAAGGACAAAAAAAACTCGCAATCGTCAATTCTCGTTTAGTTCCTTGAAACATTTGGCATATTTCATGTTTGCTTCCGAGCAATACAGATACAAACTTGTTGTTAATGTTGGTGTATCCTGTTAAATAAAAACATCAAACTGTGCAGTGCACAGGTATGCACGTGAATTTTGCGGTGCCGTCTTAAATGTTTGATGCACAATTTTAGGATGTAAATAAAAAAAAAGCCTTAAATGTTACGAGCCCCGCCCGACAAGCTTATAACCCGCAAAGTGCATATTATGTGCATTTCAAATCAATAGCTTTTAGAATGTATTACTAATACTAATTAGAAGAAACGCCGTATGGGAGTTCCATGTATTTTTGTACTCCATCAGGTGGTCGCGATTTGGTCTTACATTTGGACAATTTGAAGGTCAACTGATTCAGTTATAAGCATGAAGCCATGACTGGCAAACCAATACACAGTAGCAATCCGACGTTTACATTGAAAGAATGGAATTCAACAGCAGCAGTGGGATTATGTTTGCATTTTTATCTTCACTGTTATTCCATACGTAAGCTGCTTGTGCCATTTAATGTGCAATTCACCAGCAATGTAGAGCTGCCGAATTTACTGTAGTACGGGAATACGGGTCACGTCTTTAGTACTATTTCTTTATAGCACTGATGCAAACGCATACAAGTAGTGGACTAGTTGGTAAGACATCGAGAGATCTATCCTTTTTATTTTTGGATGCTGTATTACAAAGATGCGTGAAGTCCAAGCATGATGTTTCATAATACATAAAATAATATGATGATAAAAAACTGTTCATTGTGAGGTTTGCAGATTTGAGATTAGCTATGAAGTAGTACAAAGTAGTACATGCATGTAACTCTTCCTATATATTATCGCTCGATGCGTAAGCTGGAGCGGATTTGCATTAAGAGATGCATCCTTTCATACGCATATGTGTATGTACATAATTTTAACATGTTTTCTATTATGAAGTCCCGTATACACAGACATCGCTTGCAGATTTAAACTAATGGCACGTGAAACATAGCATGATGCTCTGTAACACATTAAACATAGCACTACAATTATAAACACACGTGGAGGAAATGACCTTCCAAAACATAAATTTCATGATCATTAGTACAGTTCACCTAAATACCCTAATAGATCCGCTGTTGGGGTAGTTTAGAGTATGGGGTGATACGTGCTGTAATAGATTTCTATTGGCTAAATAAAAAACGGAAATATGTAAAGTAAGAAAGATTAATAGCAATACCAGAAGTTCCTATATCAAAAAAAAATATTCACCCAAGTAAACGCATAATTCGAAACGTGAGCAGCTGCAGGTACAGAAACCTGCAAAATTGAGTGAAGTTTTTGCGAAGTGTTTTTTACGCTTTCTAATTTCTGTTATTTAGCTACACTTATTTTATGTATTCAATGACAATACTCGACGCTTATATATGCAATCACTAGACTAAAATACCGAGCAAAATTGAATTTCATTGTTGGAAAACTTTAGGAAACACTTAAATGCTTAGGCCTTTAGCAGAGAAACGAAACTTACAGAATGTGTTAAAGCATCTGTCATTTTGCGGAGACATGGTCGCAGTTTACGTATGGATTAAAATGTACATGGCAGGTACAGTTATGAAAGAAAGACATGTTTGGATGCTCATGAGGAAATAGGAAGTTTTTATCTGTAATCACAGGTGACCATTCGATCGAGGTATACATAATGCCACTGCAGAATACCAGCAACCAACAAGCACATGTTCATATGTATGAAATTCTACAAACTTGTACCCGTTGTTGAAAGGAAACGCACAAAGAATGAATTAAAGAACGAAGTGTATGAGATCTCATAGTGATATTGTCCCTTTTAAAATCTTGCGCAAGACTGTAAACTAAAATTACAAAACACTTGCAAACTTTAGAATGTGGAATTCCCAAAAACGTCAGAATTTAGATAGACTTTAATCAATAAAATAAAGAGAAAGGCTCCTAATTCGTTTTAAGGTTGAACGAAACCCCTTAATAAGCTCTAATATTGCTCTTTCTAGGACTTTCTTTTCTGAAGAGATGTAATGTGCGTCCTCGTGATTAATGGCGATAGTGGTGATCATACACTTTTTCTACCTATCATTGTTTTAATCGTGTTAATAATGCGAAGTACTTTGCTTCGTACGTCATGGATTCACTATCATCACAATGTTTAATGAATACTTAAGAAATGTTGACTAAACTAAACGCAATGAAAAACGTATTGTTTTGTCGCATGTTTATGTGATGCAGATTTTTGGTTCTTATATTGCATCTGATTCTGATTTTGATGTAATTAGATCAATTGTGAGGAGTACAATACTGAATGCTTTGGCTGGCAGCGCAACAATCAACCTTTCTATACGTTAGTGATCATGAGAACGCTGTCTTGGTCTTGAGTGTACGAACACCGAACAGCGATGACAACGACGAAAAAGTTTCTGTCCGTGATCATTTCGTGGCAAATACTGTTTTACTTTGAATAACAGGATTTGAATATAGGTCATTGCGGAAAGCAGTACACACACGCATTCTCCTCCAACAATAAGAAAGGGAGAAGTGTTGATTGTATACCATGAATCATAATATGCATGTCCTGGTGGATGTACTACATATAAACAAGTGACCTGGCTGTCCTTATGGAAAGTCAGTCGTGATGTTTGGAACGCTGGATGCTTGACCCCTAGGTATTATAAAGCCTGTAATTGCGAACTAACTGTTGTTAAAGACCTCCACATGTTTCCATTTCGATAGCTTCGAAAACCATATTTGCCGGTTGGGAATGGCGCATATTCTGTCTTGTCCATTTCATCGGTATGTGCTTATTGTC
>VICI01003187.1:0-13972 GCA_019593645.1 Akabosia matsudoensis | reverse complement strand
GATGTGCAAAAAAAAAAAAATATTCCACCAGGGTTCGACAGTCTTGTTTGTCCGCGCTACTTTCACTCAAATTTGTTTTTCTCCCAGAACAATCTATTACCAAGAAATCCCATCGTGTGAGCTGACAGTTGAGTCAACACAAGATTGGGATTTTCGAACAAACGCGTTATGTTATTTTAAAGATGGATAAAGACTCTGTAGCATGTTATAATTTGTGCTTAAACGGACCCCCATATAAAACATGCATGGATGGATCTTCCCAGACCTGATTCTGAGTCTGTCTTTTATTACGTATTTCGCTGTGGACAAGGTTTTGAGAGGAGTCAAGGAAAATGGGTAGAAAACTGTATAACGGCAGCTATTGAAGTAGATGAGATACACACACACACACGCCGAAAAAGTGATGGTAATGATGATGATAGCAGTAAAACTAGAATATACGTCGAAAACGCCAGTTCTCTTTGCAAGATAGAGAACGCTATACTCTCTCACTCTCTCTCTTGGAGGTAACACTTATAATGGCTCTCGTAGAGGAAAGATGTCGAGTCGAACATGTAAAACTATCGATCCAAAAAACTCTGAAACCTCAACTGACTGAGCCAGGGAAGAGAGAAAAAAAAAGACGATTTCTCTCAACTTCTACACACTCAATTTTCTTTACCGGAGGAAGATAAAAAAATAAATTTGCAATAGATATTAGTATGAAACGAGCTCTGATTATCGATGATGATAGCATATATCGTCCCCGAGCCCTTGTTCTTATAAACCGATAAAAAGTAAATTTGATGGTCTTGCTTTGTTATATACTAAACAGGAAGCTCTTTCAACGGATGGTCATTTTACCCGTGTTTTTAAGCTAGTGTGCGAAGCTACCTTGTTCAGAGTGGAGGAGACAAAGTGAGAACAATAAAAAGCATAAATAGTGATCCGTATTCTGTATACAGGAAGAAACAAAACATCGGGATTTTTTTCTTTTATGTTGGCAATGAAAAAATAAACTGCGATGTATGGAAGTAGCAATCGAAAAATAATAAAATGATTTTTAGAGTTTTAGCCATCACGTGTATTCTGTATACAGGACGAAACAAAACATCGGGATTTTTTTCTTTTATGTTGGCAATGAAAAAATAAACTGCGATGTATGGAAGTAGCAATCGAAAAATAATAAAATGATTTTTAGAGTTTTAGCCATCACGAGGATAAAGTAATGGGGACCTTGAATTCATGAAATGTTTTGGTGCTTTTCAATTAAATTCTTTTTTTTTTCATTTTCACTCCATCGATAGTAAATTCCGCCTGTCGATTTCATGTGTATTTATTAGCGTTATTTTATGGTTCCTTTAAGAAAGCAAATCAAGTCAAATACCTGAAATTCCATGATTCCGCATGACCGCTACTGTTTTTTACATGCTTGCGGTTTTCCTTGTTCCAAAACGGGACTTGAAAAGTTAACGAAAAAAGACGAATATCTCTCTCTGTACCAAAACTGAATTGACGAAAAATGTAGGAAACCAAGCAAGGACACCGCAGCTCCACCACCAAGCTCTCACATGGATCGCATGTAATGAAGGAAAAAATCTAGAGAAAAGGGGATTTAAAAGTTAGACCGTGCCTTACTTCTGAGGAAATTCTCTCTTCCATGCTTGTTACAAAGACCAATCAAGTTTTTCTCTAAATTGAGGATGCTTGTGGAAAGCATAATGCCAATAATCATGCACGTCGTACGGAACAAAAGAAGATTATAAAAAAACAATATTGGCCAAGTTTTGCCAACTAACAGTATTGGATTGGTGGACACCACCACCACGTAAAAAGAAACTTTCTCCCCAAATGAAAACTTGTTCAAAATTATACTCGTTAAAACAGCTCAGAGTGGAAATGGAAAAGTTGTTCGGTCAGAGGTTTCAGCCAAAGTATATGGAGCAAGTTGATTACCGCTCCAGTCTCTAATTAAACTCGTGAAGGGACGTACAAAGGAAAACTAATGGAGTGTAAACTTACGTCTAGTATATTAGAAAAACGGAAACTTCGAACGTCTTTACTTGCCATCGAACTCATTAGTCAAAATACATTGATTTTTCGAGAAAAACGGATAATTAACCGAAAAAAAGTTTGAACAATTATAAATTTTAGATTGGATATAGTCAACTCAGGTAAGTGTGTCTTCGCTTCTGATATACTCGCCGATATCAGCCTGATGGAAACAGACGATTGCTCCGGGATCTGCGTGACGACACTCTGAGGTTGATTTGGCAGCAGTTCCAAAGCCAAGAGGAAGGTCATTCATTGAATAGACGACGACACCGCTGTACTTCTGCGTACTTTCAGAGATCCTTCCGATTCCTGACTTCATCACGTTATGACCGTATAAAAATTGTTGTTCTGCGGATGGTTTGAGCCACATCTTGGCCTAAAAACAGTTACAATTGATTGATTTACTTTTACTAGAAAATCCCACTAGCCTTTCGGTTAGTCATTTTTAAATGGACTCATCATCAGTACCTGAGCATAAGGCGCCATGTAATCTAACGCAGTAATATGGAGTCTGAACTTCTTCGTCTTTGTAAACTTTCCCATACATGTTCCAAGAGAGATTAGGTTATCCTTATGAACATTTCCGGCCTTCTTCATGATTTCTTCTGACACATAGTAAACCCTCTCTCTGTGCAACCTAAAGCAGTACTGTCCGTCCGGTCGGTCAATTAGGATTTTAATATTTTCTCCAATACTGCAAAAAAATTTCCCGACGATTATCAATCATTCCACAAAAATCTTACAAAACAAATAAAAATGTCGCAGCAAATATCTTAATTTTACTTACTACTTGGCCAACTTCTCAAAGAAAAGCCTCGTCTCTTCTTCAGTCAAGGGGCGCATTGTCGTTATTTAATTAATTTCACTTGTTTTCTAAATTTAAATAACCAAAAAGAAGTTTCACAATTATCTTCTCAGTCACTCACCAAAACATAACATGCTTTCACACATGTTTTCCTTCCTAAGCCTCACGTACATGTGCTCCTATTCAAATCTCTATGCATTTGACTTTCGCAACTTGCCCCAAGTCGAACCCGGGCTGCACATAAATTCACGTGGGGTATTCTTTTACCCAATACGATCCAGCTCACTCTATGCTCGAGATGGGATCCCTCTCTTGCCAATGTTCTTTCCATTGGCATTCCAATACACACGTAGGGTAGAAATGATGTAAACAAGTAGCGCGAGGTGAACCGCTACAGCTTGATTTTTTTCAAGAAAAAAAAACCGGATTATGGCCGGCTGGACGGACAGGTTTGCCTGTTGATTGTGTTGATCGCTGATACAAAGAGTTACCTATCTACACTCGGGCACCTTCCTAAACACAAAAACAATTAAATTAAAGAAGAAAAATGGAGGAGGGGTTGCTGCCTGATGTTTAATGTGTTCAGACAGTTGAGAGATTAGGTTAAATTTTATATACAATCATTATCTGACAAATATTAAATTAGTTATGGACAGTAGTAGGGAAATTTAAAAGCAAAACGCTGTCAATTCAAGTCTCACCGGTGTATCAAGCATGACAAGGAGAAAATAGCGTTTTTAATTGTAAGATAGCTCACGACATTGATGAGCGTAAAAATTATATTGGTTTTAAGTTAGGAACAATTAGGGAAAATATTGATAAAAAATAACTTAGCAAAATGGAAGAAGATGCAAACCATTTAGATCTGTCAATGGAAAACCTCCTCTCGCCGTTTTCCTATGGGGCTGAGACAAGACTTCCAAAAACGAATCCAGAGGTCCCTGGAGGAATGTACCTGTCTGGTTTTATATCCCAAGGTTTGTAACTGTGCTTCAGCTTCCCAATGTACACAAAAAAAAAAAAAAAAAAAAAAAAAATGCGTTGAAGTTTACATTTAATTTTTAAATATATTTTTTAGACTGCACATGGGGCTGTTGTTACAATCGCGAAGTGATACAATGCTTTCCCGTCCAGAGATACTTTTCCGACCAGCACACCAGCTTTGCGAACCATTCAAATTTCTCGTCAATTGCTGTTTCCTCCAGCAGCTACAAATTTCCGGCGGCGAGAATTGCGTGTGCCACCGAGTTGGCCATTCATAACCCCCGGACGACAAGTGGGACGAGAAAGCTGCTCCTGGGATTGTCGTGCACAGTTGGGGATAATAATAATGATCTCAAGGGAGCCGTCGTGATATTTGATCCTATTAAATGTCTCCCAATGAAATGGATTGAAATACCTGAACCGGTAAGCCACAGTTGAATACAACATTGTTGAAGTAGCTGCTCTGTTATAGGATGAAGGAACGTTTTAATTATTGCCAGGTGAGCTGTATTACAACTTTAAGTCATTTTGAAGAAGGTGGAAGCAGCCGACCATTTTTTAACCAGACGATGATGGCCATGGTGGGAATCGCCGCAATCGGCTTAAGAGGAGGAACAGTCCTTATCATCGATCTGGGTTTGGATGATCCCAGCTTGTCAATGGTGACAACTAGTCGTGGTTCGATAGCATCCACACCAAAATATCGTCTCCTTTGTGTGAACGCGAATGAATATGTGATCGCCACCAAAAGGCACAAGGCAGTTTCTCAAAGAAACTTGATCGCCTTGAAGTTCACAAGTGAGCTATGCCGTAGCTTATCAATTACTATGATTTACGCTTTCCTTATTAGTTGACACCCTTTGGAACTTGGAACTCTTGTTAATTTTAGATGAACCCGAGTACGACACGAATGAAGAGTGCTTTCATTTTTGCAAGCCGAATGGAGAAAGCGTGGATAAGTTTCCGAAAAATGGAGTGGCTGTGACTTGCATAGAATACGTACCGCAACTGGGCGCTCTTCTAATTGGCTTTACCTGTGGGGGTTTTCAAATCGTGACAGTTAACAATATGGAACTTATGTGAGTCAGTTTTTTTGAGTTAGTGTGATGTTATGGATAGAGCCTATGTATAAATGTGTTTTTAAATTTCGTTACAGTCACAGCTCGGAACTTTTCTTTAATCCTTTGCTTGGCTCTGAGAGAATACCGGTACCCGTGTTTGGCTTTACCTTCCAGCAGCCAGTGGACGACATCAGGAATTTTTGTTATGTCTGGGTCATGTACGGAAAGAAATCGGCAGAGTGTATAGCGACACAGTTGGAACTATATCAGTTATTGTACGAGAAAAGGACTTTTACAGAAAATTTTGGATACGAGTACGAAGTAAGTTTCAAACAGAAAATAAACTTTTAACTATCACTTTTTTTGCATGGACAACTCAATACTTTTATTTTTTTACCAGGGGTTGAAGGTATGTCAGAAACGAATGAGTTTTCCGTTAATGGACGACTTTTGCCCGAATGAAAGTGAATCCGAAGATTTTGATCAGCTGAAAACTAGCTCAAGACCAGTTAGAATTTGGTCGCAGCCTGATACAGATTTAATGTACTGCGTTTGGGAGGTCGGTCGTGGAGGACTTTACTACATGGGCTCATTTGATTTGAATCAGTGGTATTCCAATCGGACAATGGGAGTCATATTTCAAAATGAGAGAAATGATTTGTGTCCATTCTGGACAGCCCTTCCTGTGGAATTAGATGGTCAAATTTCTAAAAACAAACATAACTATATTCATCCGTGCAGAATGTAATGAACCGTTCTTACTAAATTTGATGTGATGTAGATTGTAGCAAGTTTGTAATTGATGTGAGGATCGTTCCGAAGAGTCTAATGCGATGGGAGAGTCCGCATTCCAAGCTGGATGTACACATGTACCCTGCATCATATTCATTTCGTAAGAAACTCAACGTTGCATGTTTCAAACCAGGCTGAACAATTTAAATGAATAAAAAAATAGAGGATTAATGAATTGTCCTGGAATTTTTTAGGAGCCGTATGCCTGACTAACACGGGCGTCTCTGGGTTTGAGCATTTCGGGATTCAAGAAAAGCTGATACGATTTTTCTTGAAGGATGGAGCCTCGTTAATGATTGAGCCTGGAAATGTTAAAGATGCATTTGAGAGATTTGGACTTGAACCAGTATTCTCTCAAGTCTACGGAGACCATTTGTCCAGGCACGACCAGGACAGATTTTTCATTTTGTCCGTTCTTCTCGAAACTCGACGTACTCCTGCCATAGTACGCTTAGCAAGTATTTGGATGGACGGATCCTATGCCAATGTGGGGTGCACCATTGATCTCATAATTGACTGGATTCTCAACTATATGCTGGCTCTCAGAAGTGGTGCAGATGAGCATTGGCAAAACATGTTTGATTTTTCTGACGCTATGGTGCCACCCGAGACCGTGCGGTTCATTAACTTTTCCAATTTTGCCTGGACGTCCCTGCACAGGCTTCTCCTAACCTTGATTGGTCCGGCAGAAGTGTATACAGGTATTTCAAACTTAGCTTTGTGTTTAGAATTCTTTTCAATCGACATTTTGGATTTTAGTACGAAGACAGGAGCTTGAAGCAATGGTGTACGGTCTGGGGAAACTAGTTCAATATTCAGCAGCTTTGCTCATGATGTACCAAGCCCAGTTGCTGCCCGAGAGCGATGGAACGTTTATAAGAAACTTGACCAGTGTTTACGAACAACGTCGCAGCGAAGCCAAAAGTGCACTTAAAAGTTGTAATTATATTGACAACGATTATAAAAAGGTGATATGGCACATGAATCATAGATTCACATGATGCACGGTTTACATTGTGATTTACAAATTTCTTTTTATTATTGTTTGGTATATAGAGTCACCCATTGATGATTGATTACCTCATGGAAGGTTTAATGGAAATTGAAAATGTGCGAGAGGAATGGCACGTGGAAGAGGGTGAATACTGTTACCCTCCCCAGCATATCGGTTATCTGATGAAGATGTTCATGTGGAATGATGCAGATTCACGCGCGATCTCCCGCGTATTCATGTATTTCCTGATGGATTTGAGTTTTTACTCGCAAAATGAGGACGAATCTCATCTCAGGTGTGTACCTACAGCGCAATTCCAGCAATCTGATTCAGACTTTTTCAGACTAAGGTCAAACAAACGTTTCTGTTACTTTGCAGTAATATCGAGAGAAAAGTTTGCGGGGACTTTGAAGCAGTGATGGAGTCGAACGGTGAAGAGTATCAGGACGTTTATGCGCTGTGGTCATTGGATCACGGGGATCCCAATGAGATCCTAGTTCGTCTCAAAGAGAATGACAGACTTTATCAAAATGATGGACTACCTTGGTGTGCCGCTGTTGTTGCACTGACAGCTGCTGGGTACGAGAATGACGTAGCAGAATTGCTGTCCAAGTCATGTCCTCATAATTTAGCAAAGTGAGTTCATTTCTTTCAATTACATTATGATATCATCCGAATAGGTAAAGTTACAAACATGCTGCTTTATATTTGCTCAGATTACTGTTCAGCTTAATGACATCCTCTTCAAGCAAATACGCATCCTTAGCTGACCTAATGTTGACAAGCAATTTAAGCTTCGAGGAAGATTTGCTTCAAGAATTTTTTCAAAGTAAGTACCGTATTAAGGCGAAAGCGATTACTGTGGTTATTATGATAGCTAATAATATATTGTATGATGATAGTTTCTGAAAAACGTGAGAGACTGGCAGACTTTATAAGTAGCAAGGCGAAAGTGCTACCAGAGCGGGTGAAAGCTTCTATGCTGAAATTTTTGAATGATGGAGAATCAGTACGTAGATTATCCCTGCTACTTTCATACTACATTCACACCGAGGAGTACACGAAGCTTGATGAAGAGTTTTCTCGCATCCAAGACCTCCTTCGGTGCAAGACTTTGTCTGAGCACGATCGAAAATTATGGACTTTCCAGCAAAACTATCTGAATCACGTTTTAACTGTTGCCAAAGGCAGTAAGGTACGCCAATTTTTACGTCGGGAATCACCTCTTCATGGTAAGATTTTCAAAACGCATTTGTCTAGAATAGCTCAATTGATATTTTGAAGTAATTGAATTTTGTGTGTGCTTCTAGCCCGTTTGGCTTCAAAGACGGTAAACATTAGGGCAATCGCCGCAAAGGAATCCACACCTCCGCCAGTAGACCTTCTTCGAGGTGAACCAAAAATTCCTCCTCACTTACGACGTCTAAAACTTAACGAAACCCTTGCTCAGGACCCTTTAAGCCCCCTACGGAGGTATGCTGGCCGAATACACCGCGCGGTCACTACGACATATTCCGCCTCTGAAACAGACGAAGAACGGGATGATGTACGTTCACTTGTGCCGTCCTCTCGACGATCCATGCGAACATCGATTTCGTTCAGACGCCAATCCATAGTGAACAGCACTGTCCTTGAGTCTCTTGGCTCTGAGGAGAGGTTAAACATGACTGCTCGAAATATTACTATCGACATTCCCAGCTTACTGAAAACGCCAGCGATAGACCACAGAGTGGATAGGTCAAGAATGAGCCTTGTAAGCTTAAACGTGACCACTGACAAAACTCTAGGAGACGGAGAATCAGTAAATCCTATCCCAGAGCCGGAAATTCACTCAATCATGAAAGAAAACGATCCCTCCAAACCCAGAGCTACAAAGAAAATGGAAATAAGGTTCAAAAATTTGTCATTATCTTCTAACGAAGACGAGAAAAACCAAACAATTTATGAAGATGCAGAGGATCTCGATGAAAGCAACGATTTTGGGAACACAGGCTTTGAGCAAAGCTACTGTAGTGCCAGAGATTCATTTGCATTTGCAGGGGATGATGAAGGTGAAAAGGAAAAGGTTGTAATATTTGAAGAAGAAGCTGGTGAGAAGGAAAATAGTCAGAACCAGGAAACAGAAAAGGCTGGCGACGAAAGTAGTTGGCTAATTGATGAAACCATACAGGAAAACTTTCCAGAGATAGACAAAACCACGGAGGGTGTGCTAACTGAAAAAGAGCAATTGGCTGTCGCAAGTGATATGGAAGAGGAGCAAAGTAATCTCGAAGATTCAATAGTTACTTCTGAGCAGGCTGAATTCAAAACTGAGGATGCGGGAATAAGCAGAGGGACTAGGGTGTCGCGATCTCGAACGCCAACAGGTGAAGTTGACATTGATCAAATCGAAGAGCAGCAGAATGTTCCTGAAGTTAAAGGTACGACTAGGAAAACTAGGTCATCCCGGTCGACGACACCAAATCGAGAGGTCGTGGTCGGAAATACTACACCGGAAAAAATATCTATACGTTCTTCAAGTGTACATGAAGAGAGCCATAAAGATGAGGAGATTGAAGTGAGTAGCGAAAGAAGGACGCGAGCGTCAAGGTCACGAACGCCAACAAGGGAAGTGATTCCAGACGTGAACATCCTTCTCCCTGTTCCTGAAGAGGGAGAGACAGCTAAAAAAAGCGGAAAATCCACAATGATCCATGACTCCTAAGAGAGAAAATGTATCTCCCGAACGTCCAGTTAGCCGGGCATCGGGTCAGGAGGAAAGCCATGAGGAAGAAGAAACAGTATCGAAGTCTAGAAAACGATCCCGAGTTTCAAGGTCGAGAACGCCAACAAGGGAAGTAATTCCCGAGGTGAACATCCCTCCTGTAATTCCTGAAGAAGGAGTAACTACCAGAAGAAGCGGCAGATCTACGCGCTCAATGACTCCAAGTCGAGACACTTCTGCATTGAATATGTCCCCAGAACGCCCGACAAGTCATTCGTCTTTTTCTCGAGCCTCTCCCGCTCTGACCTCAAATCGAGAGGAAAATCATGAAGAAGAAGAGGAAGTTGGTAGCGAAACCTAGAAAACGATCTCGTGTATCAAGGTCAAAAACACCAACGCGAGAGGAACTACCTGTGCTCAACGTCCTACCTGATATTCCAGAGCAGAAAGTGTCAAAACGAAGTTCCGGTAGATCAAAGGCTTCAACAAAAGAGGAGGATGACATGAGTATTATATCAGAAGAATCTATCTATGAGGCTTCTGTGGCGCACGAAGAAAGTGTGGAAGTGGAGGGAGTTGCAACAAGAACTAGGAGAAAATCTCGTTTGTCAAGGTCATCTACTCCAACAAGAGAGCTAGCACCTGAGCTGAATGCCCTCCCAGATATTCCCGAGGAAAAGGTTCTCACAAGAAGTGCAAGCAAATCTGTCGTAGCATCGCCACCCAAATTAGAGGCACATGTCAACCTTGCAAGCCCAGAACGTCCGATAAGTCGCACGTCAACAGTTATAGAAGATAGTGATGATGGAACAACAACTGTATCTCGAAAGAGATCACGGGTTTCACGATCTAGAACGCCAACACGAGAACTGTCATTTGATTCGGGGACGCAGTCGGATTCTTTGGAGCGTGGAATGATGACTCGTAGGAGTACGAGGTCTTCAAGGTCTACAACCCCGCATCGCGAAGCACCAGTTACAATTGTAACACCGGAAAGACCTGCTTAGTCGTACTTCTACGTCTCGTTCATCAACAGTTCACGAGGAGACTCAAGACGAGGACGTGTTGGTAAAAGCGAAAAGAACTCGCGTTTCAAGGTCGCGAACGCCAACACGGGAAGTGATTCCAGATGTGAACATCCCTCCTGTTATTCCTGAAGAAGGAATGACAACTAGAAAGAGTGGTAGATCTACACGCTCAATGACACCTAGTCGGGAGGCTGCTGCTTTAGTAAGTGTCACTCCGGAACGACCAGTAAGACGATCATCTATTTCTCGAGCTTCTCCCGCACGGTCGTCGAATCAAGAGGAAAGCCATGAGGAAGAAGAATTTGTTCCTGTTCCAAAACCAAGAAAAAGGTCCCGAGTTTCACGATCTAAAACGCCAACACGAGAGGCACCGTCAGAAGTCAACATTCTTCCTGATATTCCTGAAGAAAAAGTAGCCAGAAGAAGTCATGTAGGAGCCGCGAAGTCAGCGGTGCAGGAAGAGGCAGATGAGACTATAATATCAGAAGAGTCAACCAGTCAGGTTTCTGTTGATCATGAGGAAAAAGTAGAAACAGATGGAGTGGCATCAAGAACCAGGAGAAAATGCCGTGTCTCAAGGTCGAAAACGCCGACACGTGATGCAGTGCCAGAAGCAAATGAGCTATCAATTGGGCTTGAAGAAAAAGTGGTCAGTAGGCGAAGTTCAGTGTCTTCACAATCTATGGCCTCATTCCAGGATGATTCTTCCGTGAAATTTGAAATCACTCAAGAGGATCTTGAAGAAGATGAGGAAGAGGCGCCGTCAACGTCCCAGAAAAGTTCGAAGAAAGGTGTCAGCAAAGCACGTAAACGCAGAATGAAATATTTGGGCGACGTACAGGAGTTATCAACAGTTGTGGAGGAAACGTCAAAAGTAGACATGACATTTCAGGATGCATCATTGTTCGAGAACACCATAGTGCCTCCCAAAGCAGATCCTGAAGTTGAGCCACCTAAGGCGAAGAAAATAAAAGGATTTAAAATACGGCCAGCAGAAGAACCTGAAGAAGATGAGCAGCCTAAGCCAACCAAGAGAAGAAAGTCTGCTACGATTCTTGAGGACTTGGATAAGGAAGATGACGATGATGACACAGCGTCAGTTGTGTCAACGCGCAGTAACGCGAGCAAAAGAAGTACAAGTTCTGCGAAACCTAAGACTACGCGAAAAAGAGGTAGACCAAAGAAAAATGCTTGAGAGATCACCAATTCTGAAATGGAGTAATTTTATTTAAAAAAATTAAACCTCAGAAAGTCAGATGTGATGTGTTCAATATTGACAAATAATACTGTATTCAAGTGATACCTTTCGAGTTCTAACAGCTGGAATACACGTCCTACCGGTTCTTTGTGAATGCAGCTTGGTGCAAAAACCAACTGTTTCATATGCATAAGTGACATAGATCTAAAATATGTAAGCGTAATTGTTTAAATCTTACTAAACCATCTACTTAATTTAGTTTAAAGTCATGAATTCTGTATTCAATTCAGCATCACGATTCGTACGAGTAAATTTTTGCTCTAACACATAATGAAAATGCTTAATTAAAAAACAAGAAATATGTACACGACAACCCACTTCGTTCTTATTTTTGAGATCACAACTAACGAAAAGGCAACTCCGTGAGTACTCGTAGAAAGTTTGGCATCAATTAATCATCCGGGAATGTGTCATTTGGTTGGAGAGTCCCAGTCGTGGTACTCATCTATATTCTCAGCATCCCCAGTTTCGGCAATATCCATGGCTCTTGAGGTAGAAGGAGACTGTCTAGAAGGATCTAACCGTGATGTGGAAGTGGCGACCCTGCAAACCGTTCATATAGGTAATAATTTATTTGCAACGAAACTAGGGAACTAATATTGTCATCACAGTTCGAAGAAATACAATTTTGAGCTTACGGTGGTTCCAACTCAGCAACATCACTAGAGGCCGGCACTGTTGTTGTCAAAGGACTTGGTTCCCTAGAAGTACTCCGCTGAAAATTTGCTCCCAAATTCTGACGAAACGAAGTGGGTGAGCTGGTATAGTCAGATGCTCCCGTTAAGTTTGCACTTCTTAGTGTCCCAGACGCACCACTCGACCCTAATGCGGATGCAATCAACTTGTTCGCGCTATTGGAACTTAACTGATGTCGAAGCCTGGAATAGGAACGACGAAAATTAAACCGAACGATTAATTATTATACTATGCTGCCGTAGCTTATATCAGCCCCAATGGAACACTTACGTGGTGATTTCTGCCTGTAGCTGTTTCTTTGTCTCGTTTCGCTACGTCCAACTGCCTCCGAGTACGATCAAGCTCATTTTGTAACTCGATGGACTTCAACCGATAACGAGAAACTTCCGAGTTGAGATTTTCACTACATGATTAATGTAATTTGATATCAAGAATAAATGAACGTTTGTAATAAATCACACCAATATGCATAAATTGTAAATAAAAAGGTTTGTAGCCTTTACCTTCTTTGTTGCAATGTTGTTAACTTCTCTGCTAGTTCATCTCTTTCTCTGGATATTCCTAATGTAGTTCTTTCCATTTGATAGTCCTTTTCTCGAGAGTTCGCCACTAGTGTTTCCAACTGTTCATGTCTTCCACTCTCATCAACCAGACGGGCTTCTAATGCTTTCAATGTGAGCTTGCAGTTCCATATTTTCTGCTTCCAGTTGCTTTCTTTTGCTATCACTGTCTGCCATATCCAGCTTCAATTTATCCATTTGTACTTCAAGTCGATAAATCAGATCCTTCGATGCTTTGACATCGGCTTCCAGCAACCGTTCTTTTTCTGACTTCATTGTAACTTGGTTTTCCAGCTGGGATACCTGCTGTGTCAATGCCTGAATTTCTGTACACAAACAAGACAGTAAAATCAGTTACTATTGCCAAATAAATACATAACTAGTTTGAGGTCTAGTAAACCATTGCAATTTGCCATACAACATCCATACCATCTTCCAAGGATTGCACCAAAGCATTTTGAGAAGCCAGTTGAGTCTTAAAACTAATGTTCTGCTCCACCGATTCCCGAACACTTTCCCTAATTGACGACGCTTCATTCTCCAGACTTCTCCGTTGCGCCTCCAAATTATTGTTCTCAACAGTCAAGGATCTGTAATGCTGAATTATTGTCTCCATTTCCTCCTCCTATTAATTAATCCAAGAGAAGGGAAGTTACGCATTTGAATAATGCAATGACCCATGTTACCTCCAGAGTCTTACCTTATCCAGAAGAAGTTCTTCAATACGTCGCACTTCATCTATGTAACGCTGCACTTGCTTTCTCAGGTCATCTGCCTCTTTGCTTTTCAGTTCTAATTCGGATTCGACATTTCTTCTGTCCATTTGACCTTTCGCATGCTGACCAGATATTTTGTGTAACTCTTTCAAAGCTTCATCTCTTTCACGAATAGTTTTCTCCAAATCCTTGCGATTAGCTTCAAGCTGCTTCTTTAAAAATTCTGCTTCTCGAGTTTGCTCCCTTGCGGACTCACCAGTATGGCTGTAACCGTATTTTACATTCATTTTATTATCCAAATTCTCACAAAAATCTGTTTCTTCAAATGATCTGCAATTAC
>VICI01003186.1:0-13975 GCA_019593645.1 Akabosia matsudoensis | reverse complement strand
GATTGTTCAGATGTTATAGATTTAAAATATATCTTTTACGCGGATGATTTGATTATATATACAACATGCAATGATTACAACACAGGAATAGACTTATCATCAAATTGTCTTAAAAAATTTGAAAGATGGGCTGATACAAATGGTTTTAAAATCAATGCTTCAAAAACTTAGTTAATGTGCTTTCAAAAAGCACAGGATTATCGTTCAAAAAATGAGATTCTCAACAATAAACCATTCAAATTGTATGGAGAAACCATAGAGACTGTAACTGATTTCAAGTATTTAGGTTAAATTTTGGACAGCACGCTGTCATTTAAACTACATAAAGAAATAGTAACCAAACAAGTGAATTCTGCTCTAGCTAGACTATACGGTATACGCAGATGTATTTGTACTAAGCTATTGAAAACCTTTTTATCAGCG
Source organism: Akabosia matsudoensis (assembly GCA_019593645.1). Lineage (NCBI taxonomy): Eukaryota > Metazoa > Arthropoda > Collembola > Entomobryomorpha > Paronellidae > Akabosia > Akabosia matsudoensis. The sequence continues at coordinate 13,552 of VICI01003186.1, read as the reverse complement.
TATGTTTTGAGTGTTATAGAATATGGGCTAATTATATGGGGAGTCCAAAGCGAGCAACGATTTTCAAACCTCCAAAGAAAAATAAAAAGATTTATTGAAAATTATTTCTATTCGCGTCACAACATTAAAAAATTCCAAACAGAAAAGCTAGAAGTTAATGAATTGTTAGTGAAACTAGACATAATCACTGCTATGGAACGTAAAAAACTATTTACATTAAAATTTGCGTATGATGCCATGAACTACAGCAACTCAATTTTTTCGGATTGGTTCAAGCTTTCACAATGAAGACGTAGTGAAAGCAGTTATCAAAGAATAATCATGCCTAAAATTAATTCATCATTGTATCAACAATCTATTGTATGGAACTGTTGTAAAGTTTGGAATGATGTGACCAGATCAATCGCCTTTGAAGAAGATGAGAGTAGTTAAGAGTTTATTGAAAAATGCAAAAAATATTTTGTAAACGATAGAGGTAAAATGTATTTATAGAGTAGCATATATGTTGATAATTAAGATGCAGAATGGAATGTAATTTGACTTGTCCAATTTAATAATGAATTGACAATGGGTAGTATATTACTATGCACTCGTGTTAGCATGAAAAACAGTCAATGTAAGATTGTGTCATTTGTAAACGCGTAAAATAAAACAATCTATCTATCTATCTATGAATCACAACTCGTTTTTCTCGCCAACCATGTATGCGTCTTAAACTCATATAATATCGGGACAGAATCACTATCGCAAGAAAGGATAAATGAATTTCAAAGTTTTTGGTTAAAACACGAGAAATGTCCGCAAATTGGGTTTGGTAAAATCGTCAAGTCCATATGCACAGAGCAAATTGGGCTTTATCTGCCGAAGTTGGCGCTTGCGGTGACTTTAGCTGGTGGGGTTCAGAACTCGTCGGGGCAAGTATACAATAGGGCTGAGTTACATCTTTGTTTGTGTGGAGATCCAGGTACAATATTTACAAATATGGTGACTATGAGTATGTTCTACGCAGGCAACAATGTTTCTTTTTATATTAAGGGGTAAGCAAAAGCTCATTCCGGAAGTACGTGAATAAATTAGTCCCAAGAACCGTGTATGTGAATGGGTGTAACATTTCCGCCGCAGGATTGGGCGCTGGATTAGTAAGAAATGACAAGAACCAGGTCGTTCTCAGCGCTGGTGCACTTGTTCTTGCCAATAATTCCACGTTACTGATCAACGAAATATCCAATTTAGACCAGGACTCAAAAAACCTGCTGTACGAAACCATGGAGGCATCAACCCTGACAATTTCAAAGGTATGAATGATCCAAGTCAATTTTTAAGTCGCCATCTTCTGTATTCTGTTTTATAGGGTGGATTTCATAGCGTTCTCAACTGCAAAACATCAATAATAAGCGCATGCAATCCCAAAGAAATCGTTTAAATCGTTAACAAGCCGCTAGAATATAATATTAAGTTACCGTTACCGATTTTGAGTCGATTTTTGACATAATTCTAGTGATGCGAAATCTACCTGTCGAGCAAAACGGCGAGTAAGTCGATTTAGAATTGCTCGCTTACTGCTTCTTTTTCCTAGTATTATTCCTTTTTCCTTTTTACTACATCAAGGTACTGCATTGATTGATTTGCACTACACATACCAATTTTTACTGTATAGTGTAAAACTTTCGTTGATTTTATTTCCCTGAGCTATTTTATTTTATTATTTTATTTATATTTATTTATGTAATAGCCACGGGAACCAGTTATGAGCAAGAACGCATTCACAATCTTATCCAAGTATTTCCAAACACAACGAGCAAAGCAGAATGCTCTGGACTCAAGGAAAACACTGCGATTGTTATCGAGTTTATGTAGAATTGCGACAGCTGTATCAAAGCTTGCCAACCTAGCCGAATTAGCAATATTCTCGTCTATAATGGCTATTACTCTTATGGACTTGTCGATTAATGCAAGTCGTATAATGCCATTATTTGATACATGTAGTGTTTCGTTTCCCAACGACCCGCTTGCAGACTATAAAAAACGCAGAATTTTATCTCCGTGCATTAGATCTACCTGCTTTATGGCAACTCCAAAAAGATGAAATTGAATAACTTGTATCAACTACCGACTAGGCTTGTAACTGTCTGTTAGAAAATTGTAAAGAAATTTTTTAAATTTTCATATCGTTTGTTCTCCGCTATTGACCAGTGTGTATAAGATTATGTAATTGTAAATGTTCGTCAACCTCGTGCGATTCTCTTGTTACTCCGCATTGATTTACCATTAAAATTAAAACTCCCACACTTACTCCGAATACATTAGCATATCCATTTCATCAAGAAGTTTCGCAGAGTTTGCCAGCAGATATCATGCCTCTGAAATATAATTTCACGGTTTCCTAATGTGACCGCTTTTAGTTGCTCCAGCACTGCATGCCGTTCTATCCTGCGTTGTAGTCCTACGGTGAATGATGAAACTCTATTCCACGAAGAGGGCTTGATTAATTTATATATTTTCATGACCGGTTTGACATCAACGAATCACCCAGATGAAAGTGAAATACGTTTAGAAAGACGGTATCACGCAACAACGAGCCGTCAGCAACACACTTTACTAAAAGCATGACCATTTTATTGCTTTCCTTATCCAATACGAGATCTAAAGTTTTCAGACCAAAATGATGATTGCTATGGGAGATAAACACATAGAGTTTTCACCAAAATAGCAAATAATTGCATGTGCACCAACTCTAATGTAAATATGGATTGCTTCACATCGAAGTATGCTTTCACCAAGTTTCATTTAATTGAAGCATGTATAACAGTAATAGTTCTTTCCCCAAAAAGCGTATGGCAGCTGATTTTCTTTTTCTCTAATGCAATGTACATGGTTACAGTTTTCCTCTTTAGACATGAACGCGACATTAAACTGTTTCTATATCATACACTGGGTTGACAATATTGCAAATCGTAATAAGATCTCCCATTATACGCGAAAGTAGGAAATAATGTTTGCTCGCATTGTGCCTTGATTAAAATTCTTGAAAACAGTTTTGGAAATGAAAGCTATGAAATACTTATTTGGGTAATCGAAAGTTGTACTCTGCGTCTCTATTTTGCTTTCTCCAATGGGTTTGGATTCCTTTCCGCCAGAATTATTTTAGGTATTTATTATTAGAAGTTCTCTTGGGTTCATGACTGTAACAGATAAAAAATGTAACGGCTAACGAGAAATACAGCCCGTGAAGTAAGTATGATTTACAGAACACCAGAGAAGTAAATGAGTAACTACTAGTTACATGAGAATTTTAACATAACTCTTCACGCATGCAGTCTGATAATCTTACACGTCATTATGTTGTCCCCGAAACGTGGCACAAAAATGTTTAAAAATTGTAGCTCTAACCCGCTTCTGCTCTTACTACCAAATGAGTGTGTGTAACCACGTAATCTGATCAGTAAAATCATCCGGGAAATGGTTAATGACTCTTGAAAATTGAAAATTGAGTCAAATAGACGTTCAGATCATTGCTGTCAATTGTTTGTTCAGTATTTTAACACAATAGGAACATTGAAAGTGGTACTTGTGAAGAGAGTTTTTTCCAGTTATTAAGTTAGAAGTTAAATGTGTGTGCATACTTTACCAATTGAAAGTATCTTGACTGCCTAGAACAATGGAGCAAGATTCCGTCTCCTCTGGTGAAATGACGGAACTGCCAGGAACTGCAGACCAAGAGGAAAGCTTAGTAATTAATCATTATAGTGCAAATTTTTGAAGTATAAAGGTCAACATTATATTCAGATATTACTTTTTAAAGGACAATTTTCGTGAAACCGGCAAAGCTGTGAAGAAGAGAATGGTAAATACAAGCGATGTTGGAGAGAAAGAAATCGAAATTGTTCGTACAAGTTCCCCATCTAGTAATGAAGGATCGGAAGAGAGTAGCATTAGTGATGACGCTGACAGCGGAAACCCTGGCAGTGAAAAGGAAGAAAGTGACAAACAAGAAAGCGGACTAGACGTGTCAAATGTATGTATTCTATCTTCACAAATTGACATTTCATTCACATCTCAGAAGGGCTTGTACCAATCGTTAAATTATCGCATGTTACCCTCGGACGCATTACATGTTTATCATGTAGCTCACCTTTGTTCAGCAAGTAATTATATCGATGAGTTTTTCTGTTTTTCTGCTGAGGGCTAACCTGTGTTACTTGGCCTTTTTTGTTAAGCGTTTTACTTTTCCTTTGATCTTCCTCATAAAAGCTCCGATATAACTGCTTTTATTTCGGTAAAAGTTGAATGTGGTCTAAAATCATGTCAACCCTTCCTATGGTGCCATTTGACATATTATTAAGTCAAGAAAGATAACGATTGTTTTGCATTTGGTTCCTCTCAGGTTAACATTCTTTTGTTAATGTTATTTTTCTCTTTTGTATGCAAATCATGTAGGAAGACGGCATTCCCGAACTCCCGTGTCAGCTTTTCCCAGATTTCGTTACAGACTGGGACGATGATCTGCAAAAAATACTTAGTCCTCATGTACAACGACTTCTTCCTTCCGAGTACAAGGGAAAGCTGTTTTTTTAGCAGAACGTCAGGGTGGAAAGGCAAGCACGAAAAGAGGGAGAAACCGGCAGCTCCGTTCTATTACGGACAGAAATTACAAAAACCTCCTTTACAATGTATTGAAACAGGAGCTACGATATGTGATTTGGTGGCAGAGACCGGAGTTGAAGTCAGTCGTGGCCAAAATGATATTTTTCATGAAACATAGATACTCGAAAGGTAAATTCTATGACACAGTTGGCTCCAAACATTGGCCACCTTGGCTTCAGAATTAGACATTTGGGGAAATGCGAAATTTTTTAAGAATGAAAAGATGTATCAGCACTTGCCCGCGCTGCAATAGAAACCCTGCTTCGTTCTGCTCCGGATGTAACAGAGAGTGTAATTAATTGTATATTATACGAGTTTAACACTAACCGGCCACCTTTCTACGTAGAAAAAGTCAATGCTGGGAGTCGTAAGAAACACAGTGTTCTGATCGAGTGGGAAGATTTTAATACACGAGGTAAGAAACGGGGAACACGTGGTACAATTGGTCGGATTTGGCTTGAATTGAATCTGGCCGGTTAATTGGGTTATGGGCAAAACTTTGTTGATTATCAGCCCTACTGCTCATGTACAGAGCCGCGCTGTTGTGCCCTTACTTCCGTAAACGATTTACATTTTGTTTTGTTTGCAGACTTTTCGGGAGAGGCATCTATTGTTTTGAATGTAATTGGGGAAATTGATTATCCAATTGAGGAAGATGATATAAATGAGGATCAGAACAGTCCTCTATGTTTAGAGGAGAAACCCGGAGAATACGAGCCTTCCTTCAACGAGCAAATTAACAACATTCTCAAAGGAAGTTGAACTTGTTCCAACATTCCTGCCAATTGACAGCTCACGTGCTGTATTTGCGCAAATCGGTAGCTTGAAACTTGAGGTTGAAGACTTGGTATCACTTGTCTCATACAATTTCACCACAGCAACGGTAAACCTATTAATTGAAGAGATTGTGCTGAATGAGACACTGGGGCAGTATGAAATCTCTCCATTTCTGGTTCTCGACTCCATTTCTGACCAAACAGAACAATGTTCCAGCGATTAAAGAATATACATGTTTGTTAAACGTTGTTTCGCATGTGCAAGACTCTACCTCGTGACCAAGGACAATGCTTCAGGGCAAGTCCTTATTTATGATGCATGTCTTAGCCATACATCATCATGTTCAGTGCAAGAACTGAGGACAAAGACAGAGGAAGAATTCGTGCCTAGGAACGTGCCGAAAAGAGAAGAAAACCACTGGAGGTGTTCATTTTCTGAATTTGTTCATCAAGAAAGCCTAGGAGACAGAAGCAATCTAGACGGTCTTTATGTTTTTGCCTGTATGAGAAGACTCCTTGATGGAACCGCACATACCGCCGTTATCAAAGTTTTTGATCCAGAAATTGAGTTGTCTGACATCATACATCGGTTGCTTATCACAACGAGTGCAGGAAGGAATCTGATTTCAAAAAACAAGCAGGAAGCAGGAACCGTACATAGGGGAAGCTCTTGCTTCGGAGAATTGCGCAACAAATCTATTTGATTCTTCGGTCCAGCTCGTCCGAAAGCTGAACACGTCTGAACGCATCACAGTATCTGAGATGGATATTGCCACCGATTTTATCGAGAATTCAGCAGTTCCTTTGAAAGCTTTGGTTCATAGATGCTGTGTTATGAATGTTGTCAAATCTGGTGACGAGCAAAACGTTGACTGGAACTGTACACAGTCGGCTTCGAGTTATCATCAAACAATTGTGATCCCAACAACTTTTAATGACGATTACATGCTGGTTGTGGTGAACAATTACACGAGAACTGTTTCTTACTTCATTCATAAGAGTGAAGATGATTTTTTTTCGCATTCAACCGAAAAAATCATTCCCTCGTGACATTTTATTCCTCTCCCGTTGAGTTCAAAAACAGCGGGTTATATGTTTTACTGATCATTGATATCATCTTGCGAAGAGGACCATTTGTCCAGATACTTAGCAATGACATACTATCCCTCGTCAGCGCTTGCACGGTGTTTCGACTATTTTTGCTCCAGAGTCATGCTGGAATGAATATTATGAGGCAGACATTTCGCAAGCAACAAGCTCATATTAAGCGTTTAGTTAACATGCAAGCACGATGTAAACAAATGAGCGCAGCGGATGTAGAAAAATATCGAAGCAAGCTTAGGAAAAGACCGACGAAAAGCTTTCCAAAACTACAGAACAGGGAGAAACCACGAGTATGGCTAGATATTCGCCGCATCCGAAACTCAACTTGATCAAAAATATCAGCGGAATTAAAAGGTTATACTGCCTACAAGCACAACACTTCACTTTATGACGCCAAGGGAATACTTGCAGAGAATAAGACATTGGATCTGCGGATTGCTGCGGCTATTGTGTCCGTATTTCGAAGTGAGCATGCAGATAACAAGAAGTATCAAGTACATAATCCTTTCTTCGTGTACACTGAGAAAGCTGATTGGCACGAAACTGCAACAGCAGGGGTGATAAACGAAGACCATCCTGGATACAAGTATTTAACTAATTCTAAACTCATAACACACAATGGACAAATATTTGCAAGTGACAATACGAACGACGAACATGTCCTCATACGCGAAGACTGTATCCATCTTCATATTCTCCGTCATTGGTATGTTAATATTTGCAAACAAGTAGTGCTGTGGTATATTCTGTTACAGTGTATCACATCGAGAGAGGTTACTGTTGCTTTCTCTTTGTGTGTATGAATTTCACCAGGCTCCATGCATCACTGTTGCATCTGGACATTGCGAACAACCTACTGACACTATATGACTCGCATTGGATGCACTTTGCCCGAGAGGACGACGAGTTCAAACCGGATCTGCTCACAGAGGATGAGTATTTCTATCAGATGTTATCCCCCAATTTTTAAAGACAGTGGGGCCCGTCAGATCATGCGACATTTTATTTGATACGGCCGTAACGAAGCAACCACCTGATGTACGCTGTCTTTGATAAGAAAACACATATTATGTTATATATACTTAGCCAAATGGTGGCTAGTCAATCTGGCTTTCTTTCCGACAAACGGACAACAAAACAGTAGCCACTGTTTGGCTAAGTGCCATACACACTTTTGTTTGATTTTTCGTCTTATTCGCCCGTTGATCAATGGTCCATTTGTATTCTCCTTTAGGACGTGACATGTTTGCATAGGCCACTTTTAACACTGAAAGCTTTCCTAAGGAACAGCTCACCACCTACATTTCCCGATACACTGGATCAACACCGTTTACGAGTATTTTTAGCAGTAAATTACTTGGCAGCAATGGAAAAAGGGACGGGAAGCAATAAGCATTGCAATGGCGTCATTCTTAAAGCCATACATGAGTGAAATCTTGGATGGGCCCGTTCAATCTAACCTTAATGCAAATGAATACATTGGCGTCGCCCAACACAAACTCGTAGCTAGGGCGTTGGTGGACGCGATTGAAATGTTCAACAAAGGAGACAATCGTCCGAAAGAATATTCTTATTTGCACCAAGGAAAATTCAAATCAATTCCCCCTTTATCTCATAATGAAGCGGAGCAACTCAAGTCTCGAGCTGTTGCCAAAGAAAGGGCTTTGGCGATGTTACAATCAGATGGACGTGTTACTGAACTTCAAGACATCATTAACAATTACAAGGAAGCCAAAGATTTAATCAACCCCGAGGGAAGTGAAGCTCGGCATAGTGTTCGTGGAATACGGAAAGCGAAGCAAAATAAGTCATTCGACAGGAGCTGTTGAATAATTCTTGGATAGGTGCAGGATTACAGTTAACACGAAATATTCTTAAACGAACCAATCATCTCTACGGTAAACTACTTTTTCATTGCTATAAATAGTCAACTGTTCGTAAATTTCCGGTTCAGTATGTAAAACGCAGTTTGTACAGAATAAAAAACGCTATATCATAACCCAACAGTATGAATCATAAAACGAGGTTTTTTGGAAACCAAATCACAAGATGCAACGTGAGAATTAAAATTTTGCGGAATGACGCCGTTACAACCTAATAAGCCCACAAGAAAATCATATCAGTACGACCAAAAGGGGCAAATATAAGATGTTTTATAGCGTCAGAGAAACTAAGTTATCATAACGTTTATCAATATATCGTCTCATGTCTCAATAATTTTTCCTTCTGTAAAAAAAATAAATGGTACTCTTGTGGGAAGTGTAATAGAAATAAAAACATTTACCCACACTAATAATGATGAAACTGAAAGCAGAGGGAAAAGCTCAGCTAAAACGCTAGTGAAGAGAGCTGTCTGCAATTTCTCACTCGTATCTCAGTCGAATAGGGCAACGTTACTGAAACAGTAGTGAATAGCGTCGCATAAGAGACCAAAAAGTAGGAATTCATAGAGAAATAGAAATAGTATCGTTTTGGAGGGGTTCAAATGGACAACACACAAACTGAAAGGAACACAGGTTTGTGATATGATGCATACCAATTTTGCTACACTATTCATCCATTGTTTTTGTCCTATTTTCAATCAAGTACGAGACGGAAAGATGAGATGTTGGTGCTGGAAAGAAGACATTATATGGAAAGTTTTACATTGCATAGTAAACACCATGCTTAGTAAGCTCTTGAAAACTTACAACGGTAAATTAAAAATATGTGACTTAGCACTGTTTCTTGGAAAAGTTTGCTTCTCACCTAGAAGAAATTATGCGTTATAATATGATCGTTTAGAGTTTTCCGTGGCGGCTCGGGATCCTTTTATTTTCGCAAGTTTTCCTTTATACTGAGTAGCATAAGTCAATGAATTCATCAATTAAATTCCCCAGTATGATCGATAATTGGAAATGGAACTCTGACTGAACAGAAACCAACATTTATGGAAAATTTCAAATAATGCATATTTTCCAGTGCGAGTTTTGGTGCATTTGAAGCAGATTTTGAAAATAAACACAACGAATACTTGTGTTGTGCGTATATTATACCCGTTAATAATCGATTAATATTTTGTCAATAGGTAGCCCAGTTTCGACATCCTGCTTTGTACTCATACTCACCTTGATTGTGTTTCCATTTGTAACTGGAGTTTATCTTGCATCAGAAATCGAGCAGCTCATCGCTTTTGATGGGACACATTTTTTTATCTTTGCACACACTGCCTTTATGTGGGTAATGTTTTATCATGAAAAAACTCGTCTGCTTATATTATCGATTCTGCCACAATTGGCTTCATCATGACAAAATTCTGGTTCTCTCAGTTGCTTCTAACAGAAATTCCCTTGAGGGTTGTTGAGAACAACATAAAAGCATTTTCCAACTCATCAACTTGTGTTTTTCAGATAATAGAAAGAGTAGTCCAGGATGTCACCAACTCAATAATCAGGTCTGCCAATTACAGAATTGTAGACATTATTCAACAATTTAGGATATTATTGCAAAATGCAGACGATTTCATGTTAAGGTTGACCTATCTCCTAACGGGACACACAACTTCCATAGTCCAAACAAATTTCAACCATTCCGCTAATATAACCGGAACCGTAGGTGAATTTCAAACGGTGAAGAATGTTACACAGACATTGATTCAAATGCTTTCTCTTTACACTCACGGCGTTATTGATGTTGTTATTTTCTTCTTCAAAATATGGTCTATGCTTCACATAATTTCGATTACCTGGCACATTGTAAAAAAAAGTACATACACAAGGGGTAAAATGAGTGTACTACTTAACAAGAACGACCTATGGTGGCAAAATAAAGTGTAAAAAGTGTTTTAATTGGACCTTTCACTATTTATGCATTTGGGAAATTAATACTGTGGGTTGTTAATTATGCAATACTGTTCTTGATGGAGCGCAGATGAGTTTGAAATAAATGGACGATTTTTTTCAGCAATCAATGTATTAACGCCATATGGTAATTTCACAAAGGATATTATGCCTGGGATGATATTTTATCGAACGAATACACGTAAATGTTTTCCAAAAATGTCGGAGGTTAAAGTTAAATTATCTGCTACCCATCACATTCATGCTTGGCATCCTACATCACATTGGTGATCGTTTGTTTATCAGAAAGATAGAATTCTTTGTGTTTGCTGCAATAACATTTTCAGAATTTTTTATCAAGTGTAAATGTACATTATACGATGCATGTAGTTTCTCTACAAGTAGTCCACAAGCTTCGGAAGCATAGGAAACGAAAGCCAGTCCATTTTAAATTTTATTGAACAGCTTTAAATTGGCACAGAGAGTATCAAAAATTTCTGTCGATTTGATAGTGTCAGCTTGAGGTAAGAAATTCCACATAATCATAATGTAAATAAGCCTATCATGAAACAGGTCTGATGAGATCTAGACACTCAATATATGAAGCTTCTATCTGACACACCTGCTTCATGAAATATAAAATGTAGTTGTAAAAATGTATGTACATTCCATATAATTAATTTTTTCAAGATTTCATATACGAATCATAAAACTTTTATGTAATTTCACAATTTACGTGTATTGCTGAATAAAATATTCAAAATATTCAATTATCATTCAACTGGTTCAATTATTTTGCGTTTACATGCTCGACTCAACATAATTCATGTATATTCCTTGGCTTGAATTTTTTTCCACCCAGCATACATAAAGTTATATCAATTTATAGTTTACCTTGATGTGTTACGCAACATGACTTAATAAAACATGACATATTACCTCAGTTCATGAATTCATGCATGTTACCATACACAATAGACGTTGAAATTCTGCAAAAATGTCAGTCCATGTTATCATTTCCAGCCAAGTATGTAAAACTGTACGTTTTTAATAATCTTTAGCGATTTTCACATAAAAATATCAAGAGGAAAATTATTTACTTATTAAAGGCTAATAACTAGCCTCGCGTTGCCTGATCAAAATGCATTGCCGGTTTTGATGGCGATTCATTTTAGTTTGGCTAGTGAAAGCTATGATCAATCAACTTGAATAGTTTATTTGAGTACTAATTTGCAACGGTAAAAATTCACAGTTGGTTTTTGCGAAGCATTTCGTAGACATGATATACTCCATGCTTAGGACTACGTGCCATAACGTGCTGCAGTACAGCATAAGTAAAACGAATATTTCTCGTTCGTTTTTACAATTCACGAGCACTGTGTTACACTGCACAGTTCACGCTACAATGAAACTGCTGCATTTCAATGATATTTTAACGTATATGTCAAGTGGAAAATCAACGTTGCGTTGTTGTTTATCCAAACGAGGTTGTGAAATAGGGGGTGACCTGAGACCGCTATCACATCGTTTTCTGAACTGTGGATCTAGAAATAATCTCGATTGATATTACAGACTCCAGCGAACGGGTATACGATTGCTGCAAAAGTTTGTTATTTTTTATGAACACTTGGAAATGCAGTCGCGATCACCATTGCGCATTTTTCCATATTATGTATTCAAATACGCCCATCACACTATTTGCGAGAAGCACTTGATTGTGTTAACTAGAAGTACGTTGAAATACATATTCGAAATCCAGTTTCCATATAAGAGAGTAGCAATTGGCACAAAAATTTTAAAAAATTTGCGACACTTTAACTTTAATTTCCAACACAAAAACCTCAACGAATAATACAAAAAATGGTGGAAACAATACATTAAACCGATCGTGATCCTATTAAGGTATAATTTCCGATAGCATTATGTTATAAGACTTTCAAACCGAAAGTAAAGTAATTTTCGTTAAAATCGCAGCCAAATGTGCACAAAGTCACGAGAATTCCCAACAATTTATTCCTAAATCTATGTCTTGGATTCCCCCAAACTTGACCCCCTAAATTCACTGTTTCAAGATGCATTCTGAACGCATAATAGAAATACGAGGCGACTGGATTCAGACTGAGGGTTTTTTGTTCGAAGCATACCTTTTATACAATTCTTTAGTTGTTTCATGATACCGTGGCAAAGCGTTTCGATAAATGTACGTCTGCATGATTGAAGAAATCACAAAATTTGGAGGCAGTAGAGATTATGAAGCCGTCTGCACATGTATTGTTGTATTATCGTGCTTGGCATTTGCCAGAATATCATTTCAACGCTCAATGATAAAACCTGGTCCCCCACATGCTGATCCATATCTTAATGGTAATATTTAACAATGTATGTTTTGTGCTCGTACTGATAGATTATTTTTGTCTTACTTTCCGCCTTTGAAACGTATACCAGACATCGGTGATTGCATTTTATATGATTATTAAAAGAAATCAGTATTTAGTTTATTTAGGAAAGATAACATTGTTCGAGGCCTACATTTAGGAGAGGTTGTAAGAGTACTTGTTATTTTCGAAATTCGACTTGGCCCCAATGTCTAAGGCCGCCAAGTGCAAAAGATTCTGGAGGGATGGACTACACCAGAGCGAAAGTCATACAAGCATTAAGATTAAGCATACATTCATCCACAGCAATTAGAAAATATTGGTTGGGAGAATAAGACACGTATGCGCTGACAATATTTTGTGTACACCAGTTTTTTATTTCTCGCTGTTATCGTGAAATGTCATCGGTGATCTGACTTAACGACATGAGCCTAGCTGTACATGTTTGTCTCGACTATAGTATTCCTGCTGCCAAGTTTAAAAAAGGGATGCATCATGTATGCTAGTTGTTTGTGCGATATCTGTGATTCGCATTTATGCGAATTTTGCGGAATGTTTTTTACAATTCCTGCTTTAATTGTGTTTTAGCGAACTAGTGGGCCACTTCAATAAGGCATGATATTACACGATCGTCTCTTTTCAAGGAATCTGCATCAATATGCATATATTCAATATGAATTATTGGCTCACAATAGAACACAATCGCTTTCTAAAATTGCTTTTTTAGTTGCAGGGGGGTTAGATAATTTATTATCACTGCCAATATAATATGGTTGCCAAAAGACACAGTACTTTAAAATTTATAATAAAGCGTAAAATATGTTGGAGTAAAAGT
>VICI01003185.1:0-13982 GCA_019593645.1 Akabosia matsudoensis | reverse complement strand
TTGGAGTGAACAAATGCACCGTACGTTATTGTAATTAAAAGTTGGTTACGCTTTTGTTGCAAGAAATCATTTCGGTTTACACATGTAACATACTCTTCGATAAATAACCTTACCTGCCTCTTTACAAACTCTGACAACTGTTTGATACAATTGTAATTGAGTGCCGCAAGGAAGTTCGCTGTTTTCTTTCTCTCTCGGTCCAACTGAGACCACTTTTTCTCTTTGTTTTCACGTCAGCTTACTTATAATTCAAGTACTAGAGCGAACGACAAAGAGAGAAATTGCTTGATGAACCATTTACAAAACTATTCATTATACTAAATAGTAGGTATGTTTTGCGAATAGTTTTGCACTTTGTAAAAGAAACTACGGTTGTGAAATACGAATGAAAAAAAATCGGTGGTGTCTTACATATTTTCGTGATGTAGATTGTTTTCCTTAATGTAAGTTTATTTAAAAATATGTAAACCGTCGTTATTTTGTGATCACCTCATTGATCATTCAATCGATGCTGACCTTATCCAGAAGGAGGAGAGATTGCTTGATTCTCTATCAGACATTTCACCGGAGGACTAGATAATAATGTTGAAGTATATTGCTGGTGGTAGCACGCTGTGCGAGTTAATTTTAATAGCATGGTAAATGATTAAAAGCTTCAGGTGAAATCAGTGAGTTTCTTTTTGGATGACCCTTGTTTATGTAGCCTGCCCAAGAAATATGGGGTGCTGGCCAGTTGCTTCGTAACATAAATGATAATGATTGTTTGTTGCCCCACAGGACTCGTTAGATATACCACTCGCGACAGAAAAAAATGCGATGGTAAAGCACCGCTGCTCCTGATAATCATTCACTATTTTAATAGTGAATGAGCACAATAAATTATGTATTTTTTCGTACATGATCAGCTGTCACGTTTAAGCGATGTTTTCATCTAAACCGGTAATCCAATTGGTTTTGATTGATCAGTCAGGATGAAATAGCTTCTAAAGAAAGCCGACAAAATGATGCGAGCATAAACAACAGTGTTCCAGAAATATCTACCCATACATTTCGTCGTTACAGATTTCACCTCGATATAAAAAGCATAGTATAAAAGCTAATTAATGCTCTACACAACAGTTAACAGTGTTTAATGTTAAACATTGTATATTCATTTCATCTAAATACATGAGTAGAAGAACTATTGTCGCTAAAACGACTACGAATGCAGGTGATATAGTAACCTTTCTGGTCTAAGGTACGCATAACAAAACCGCGTGAATTATATTTAAGCATGCTTAAACGAATAATTCGAAACTTCATGAAAAAATATTTTATTATGTAAATAAGGTTATATTATCAGCAACTTAAGAGAAAATTTGTTGTACGGCTATTTCATTCATGCAAGCGTACGCGTGATTAGAATTTACTACAGGCACTCAGGTCGTAACTTTTCCTTCTTCACAATATTTTTTTACTTGAAAAATACAAGTCATAAGATTTCATACCATGCTAAGGAACCATGTTTTTATGAAAAAAAGTAAATAATGGTCTTTGCTTACTAGTAACTTGTACCAGCATGACATCCACCGTGGCACGAGCTGGTGGAAATAAACGAGACTTATGATAAAAATTGAAGAACATATTTATATGACCATGCTAGGAGTCCTAAAGCTTCTTCGTAAGACAAACCACACATATTTGTATGTACATCGATCATTTTTGTTCAAGTTATTTTTACATACGTTCAAAACGCGCCTGAGTACAAGTATTTTGACGTAGCGAAGAAGAGTTCCTGTGAAATCTCAAGTTGACTTCTTTCACGTGCCACAATTTCATTATGTTTTCTCCATTTTTTTCTTCAAGTGTGTAATCTGAACATCTTTTACGGGTGATCATCATGCATGCGGAAATATTACGAAACAAATTACATTAAATCATGCTACATCAAGACGTATTGCTTTTTATGCATCTGCCACACGACACATTGAAACATACATAATTCTATGGGTTGTCTGTATATAATAACTGTTACAGTTTTTGAGTTGTTACTTCATACTTCTTTAAAAATTGTCATGCTGGCAATGTCTTTTTTACTGACTGTATTCTTTGGAAAATGTACGCTACCAGTACAAGTTGGCGTAATATATGATAATGTCTTAAAGGAAATTATCAAGTTCACCAAGCAAAACGGGTAGAAAAGAGAAGTTAATGTAGTAGTAGGCTCTTCACTTCTTTTTAAGTTTCATTTAAATTAGATTTAAATGAGTTCTTCACCTACACGACCATCGAGCGTCATGCAGCAAATAAAAAGATAATGAAAGATTGAAGTATGTCTTGCAGTAGGGGTAAGTGTGTGCCGCAAGTAATAGTGGTTCAAGTGCTTTCAACTGGCTTGATGTCCCCGTTCACCTGTTGTAAAGAGAAAAAAAAATTCCACGCTGTATGATCACTACAATCGCAGAGGAGAATGAGAAGAGTGAAAATACATATTAAAATGAGACAGGGAAATTTCATGGAAAGTACAAAAAAGCGGATGGATGTGCACTGTCTTTTTTGACACTACATATTAAAAAGCACATGACTTGGTTTTTTCTTTACTTTATGCAATGCAAACGCTTTTTCACTTCCTCTTTCTGTAATCTGAAAACAAGTCTAATTGCTTTCATCACGGCATATAGTGCAACCATCCTTACGAAAATTTACATTCACGAGGATAAGAGCTTAACTGAGCTCAAGGTTGCTCATGACAATTTTTTAGATTCTAGTTGGACTGGTAAACCAACGGTTGTTAGAAAAAAGCCTCATACTATAATCGATATACAGTTACAATTTTCTGCACAGATAACGCCGTTGGTAGATTGATAAGTCGGTCATCGGGATTTAAATGAGCCAAATGACACATGTTTTCATCGTAATGGGACGCATCCTCAAAAGAATTTTGACAGACATGTAATGAGTATTTCAGTTCAACCTATCTGGTTTGTTCTCTTGACAGACAGATTCAATTCCCGTGTGCCCATCATTTATTGTTAATAAGTATTTTGAAGTGGACATAGTAGTCCTCTGAATACTTACAGGCTTATAATTAAAAGTGAATGTCATATGATTCATTTCTATTCTACGCGCCCTAGACTGACTTCTTAAATATCCATTTTTAAATCAAGTCTGTCAATACAGAAACATTACTTTAAACAATGAACCATTGGCGGACGAGAAAAAGCATGTATCAAGAGCTGGATAATCCGCTTGTGTGTTGTGCATTCAACTTGTCAAAACGTCTAACGAGGTGAACACATTTTAAATTAACCACTGTCATTGCTTTCTTCTACAAACAAATACATGTATTATAAGGAAATTACATTTATTTCGTTTCATCTCCAGTCAATTTTGTTAAAAAATTCGACATTAACCTTTAAATAATAGGCGATTATAACGATGTCACCCCCTAAAATAGTTCAATTCCAGAGGGTTCAAGTTCAGCACTTGTGCAACAATATGTGTTGGTCAGGTTCGTTGGTGGAATACGTTGGTAGTTGGTAGGAGTTCTTTGACCTGACGAAATCGCAATCACCATTATAAAAACGACGAATAAAATTGGTGGGTCTCATTGAGTGAGCATTCCGTTCGGTTCCCTGTTTCAATGACGACTTCACGTTACCGGTTGCCGGTAGTCAGATATTTTTGAGCAACTCAGTAACAGGTAAAGAGAAACAACGTGAATGAGGGAAGCGGAAGTTGTATTGATACCATTATAATGACGATGACTATTGCAGTACTGAGTCATCAAACCGATTACAATATATAGACCATGAATTGCGACGTTGTCGTTTCAAAAATTGCTACAGTTAACTTGTCGTATATACAAGCGAGGAATTTATTAACATTCTTAGGTGATCGACAATTATGATAATGACCTTAAAATGGAGTTCTCAACAGTTTCAGAAGGCTTCTACTGCGGTCATGATTTATCAACACGTAGAAAGCGCATTAAGAAGATTTATTGGATGAGAATTTATTCGAACTCAAAATTCAGCAGCATCTATTCAACCCGTTTATTCACCATTCAAATTCCTTTGAAATGTGGCATTTTTTGAGAACGATTAGAATATCAACATGATCACATTTTCACGTTATTCAAGTTCAAACTACAGCTTTCTTTTGCCATTCATTAAAATGTGCATAGGAAGGAATGCACTTTATTTGTAGAATGAACAAAATATAAATGGCTGTTAATCTATGACAGTGCGAGCTCACTCCCCAAAGAATTTAAACACAATTTCTTTTCTTTTATAAACAATTAATTTTGTGATATCTGAATCATGATCAATGTGAAGAGAAAGAAACATGGCTTTACAAATTCCCTTTATAATTGGGAGGAGTTTTATAATGGAACATGCTTTTAGAAAACTATTATGTGCCATTTTTCCAACTTCATCGCGTAGTTTCTTGGAGATGAGCGTAGTCCCTTCACTCCGGCTAGACATGCGTATGTAAAGTAAAAGCACGTGAATCTTGAATCAAGTTAATCTTCGCAAGAACGGCTTGCGTCTCACATCATGTTTTACACATCTGCTTAGAGTCTGTGCAGTGTCTGATGACTACTGGAATTACACAGCAACTTCCGTCTTACGGTTTACAATAATCAAGGAGGAATGCAACTAAGTCAAATAGAATAATAGCTCAATGAGTTATTGGCTACCTTATCGCTCTAACCTAATCTTAAAATTTGATTCTGAGAGTGCTTTTGTAAATAAGTTTAAATTAATCAACTGTGCGTGGTTAGTATGAGGGGAAACAGGTAACCAGAAAGAGATTTCCAAAACAAAAATCCCTTTTTCAAGTCTCTCTTACTGACAACGAGGGCGGTCACATTTCACAACAATATATCATCGTTTGTAAACAATTGAAGAGCGGTGAAAGGGGAAGTCTCTAATTAAAATAATTTTTCGGTGTATAGAAATGTAAATATCAAATGAAGAAAAAAACCTTATTGCTCGTGTTAAACCCCCTGGCAGGATGGAATAATAAATTTTTGGTAAATTCAAAAATAAACAAGTACCCTACCGTAAAGCGCCGAATTATAGCCGGAGCTAAAGCGCCATGGTGATTTCCTGATAACGAAAGTTGAGGTTTTCTAAAACTCAAAATGGCGTTTCTACATAGCTCTATATTTATTTATGAAAATTCATGATTCAAACCATACATTTTGCAACAATTATGTATCGATACACAGTAACTTCATCTTTAGTAATCAGGAGCTACAAATAGAGAACATGTTACAAAAAGAATACAAGCTATAATTAAAGAACCATCCATGTATAATATGCAACGTTCTTTTTTATGGTAGGCTATAATGAGAGGTCAGGAGTCCTGCTATAACCTGGTACTTTACGGTATGCTGTTTTTGAAAATCTCCTTTTGGTTCTGTGCCAGTATCAATCTCGAATACAACTATTAAAAACATACACTAAGGCTGTCGGTTTCGCTATAAAAATGCAATCAAGAATTAGCGGACCTTTCGAGCACTAGTGCCCTAATGCATCGACTTTTTAATAATAGCTTTGAGGAACAATCTCGCATATAATATATTTAGGAGCAAATTGTTCATTCAGTTTATTATTAAATAACGATCGGGTTTTTTTAGACATACGGAATTTTCATGGATTGTATTGCAGACCCAGTAAATGAGTCTCTGTTGCAGCGATGTTTTTAGATAAAAATGAAGTTATTTTTATACAGGTAAAATTTTCTATTCTTGTGATGGAATCGAAAGGATGAGGGATAACATATTTCTGGGAAAATTATTGAGTTGCTCGCACCAAAAATATTTTTCAAGATCACACTGACTTTGGAAAAGAAGTATTTTAGTATGCTATAGTAATGCTATATATCATTTTGAAATGCCTGCATTCAGCACATAGAAGAAAGTATTTATTTTTTAGCGTAACGCGATGCATAAACACCATGTAACTGGAATGATTATTGCAGTAAAAATCAGATTTTGTTTTTCGTCATTTGGTGTAGATGAACCCTAAATCTTTCGTCCATGTAGGGGAGCTTGTCGTAAATACCCAAAGCAACTGAAGAGTCTGGCAACAGGTGACTGTTTTATTGTAGATTTCTCCACAGGTCTCATTTGTACAACAAATCGCTCCAACAGCAGGTCATCATCACAAGTGTAGTGTGCAACCAGCCAGCATTCAAGGCTCGTAGGAACACATATGATTATTGTTATTATCGTCATCAGAATATGGTGATGACGGTAGAACTGTGAGGACGACATGATGATGGTCATGATGAAAAACATCTCACCAAATTATTTCATGAATACAAGAACAAAAATGCACACATGAATAAGGGAATAGGTGGTATGCAATATGCAATACTCGCGTGTTCGTAGTCACGTGGAACTGCCACTGCACGAACGACATGCTTGTTCGGAAGTTGAAATTTTCAGGGCCCAACTTTTGAGAATTAACTAATCTGTAAAAGGCATCAGTGTGTCGATTGGTCATTAAAGAAGAGAAAATACCTTAAGCAAAATTTCGGGCTAGGATTAATATAAAAAACACTATAAATAATAAATATGCAATATCAAATGTCCGAGTATGCTAAATATGTTCGAGATAGCATCATCCCTTATTATTGTTATCAAAATCTTAGCACGGCTGAAAAAAACATGTTTTTGCTAATATCGTACAAATTAGCTTACCGACCTCACAAATCTAAAAATAATGCGCCGCATACTTGTACATAACGTGTTAATGATTTTTGAGTTGACATTTCAACAATGTAGTTTACATAGCTTAAGAATTGCACATGTAGGTGGATGTGCAAAGCTGATTAGACTCAAACCGTCGGGCCACCACCATGCCTGACAATACAGAGACTTGATACATAATTGTTTGTTGTACAAGTGGGGCTAATATATTGAAAGACAGGAAATTGCTACGGGGAGTAAAAACGTCGTGTCATGCATGGTAAACTTTACTCAATGAGGTATGCCGTAATATAAATTCAACCTTCTCGGAACTAGGGTTGAAATATAAGAACCATGGTGGCTGGTTGTGTTTTCATTGCTAAAAAGACCAAAAATAGAAGAAAAACAAGCTCAACTGTGGATGTGTATATTATGCATGCATGGATTTATTGTCATGGACTCATCCGTTGGTGATAAAAAATGAATTCAAAACAGTTTTACCATTCCACAGCACTTGAATCATAAGGATTACATAACAACGCGTAAACAAATTTTAGGTTGAATCAGAGGAAAACCAAAAACGACGCAAGTAAAGCCGATTTGTCTGGAGAGATACGTACTCACAATACATCAGATTTCGATGGATTGTTATAATAAAAAACGACTGTGCTCTAACGTTGCCAAAAAGAGCATCCATACACGTTTTTATGCTACATGGATGGAAAGATTCTATCATGTATGCAAAAATACAAAAAAGAGATAAGAACAAAGCAAAAAAATAGTGCAGCTAGTTGTGCTTTGTTTAACTGTGATGAACTACCTGATTTCAGCTTACCTTGACATTCAAATATTTTCCGGCGGACATTTTTATTTACACAAACTAATTTTACTTTTTTAAATTGTTGTGTGAGGCTAAAGCAGCTTGTTTCAACATAAATATGAAAGCTCCATGCTGCCTGCTGCTCATATTTCTGGGATCAGAAATATACGCAAAACTGTTATGCAACTATACTCATAAATGAATTTGCTTTTATAGTGAGATTTACTTTTAAGTATTTCGCACTGGCTATAAATTGTGACATCGGCCAAACGATTTTTTCACGTAGCCAGGTATTATGTCCCCTGTCTTTCTGGTCGATATTTGTACAATTAGTGGTCATGTCTGGTCTCGAGTAAGCAGCAGCTGGACAAAACATTATCTTGTCTGTTTGAAGAGCAAAATGATTTTTCGTGTACAAAATAATTAAGAATAAATCTTTAAATAAACTCTGTGGCCAACTAGTTAGATCTGGCAAATGATTTTTTTATTTCAAATGGCAACATGATACAGTATATTTGCAATTGCCGTGCAAAATTTGAAAATCGTGTAAGTATCATTTGTACACGAACGCGGAAAGGTTAGGGTTGGTGGATGTTCTCACACTCGTAAAACAAATTCATAAGTTTTCCGACCTCCTACATGATTGTTTGAAGTTGGACAGCAAACGTAGGTTTCTACATCCACTTGAAAATGATTTCCCCTTTAATACTGCTGCTGTCATTTTTGTCCATGCCAAAGTCACAAGGATCAAACGAGGTAAAATAATAATGTCCCAAAACGAAAATGAAGATACTTCCACTTCTCATTTTCCTAATTCTTTTCGCTTTGCCTATCAAGCGAGACGTAATAGTCTATTAATGCACCATACATTTCCGCTTTTCTGTTACATCCTTTCAGTAAAAATGCCATTGGTCTGTGCAACAAACTTTAGTTTCAATGAAAACAGTGCAAACAAGCAGCTTTTAGCAAGTTTAAGAGGATTATGTCTCGGTTAGACACTAATCAAAGCCCATTTCGTTGTGTGAAAGCTAAGTATTCCAAGTAATCTTTTCGACTAGCATGAAAGCTTATTGCACTTTTTAAAATTTTAGTAAAAGATTCATGAAGTACATGGAAATCAATGGACGCACGGATTCCTCGAATAGATATATAGACATTAACCAGAACCAGATATTTTTGTTATCAACCTGTCAACAAAAACATCGAAGGGCGCATTAAAATGCGACACAATGTCAATTCCAGACCACCAAGCTGCCTTGGGCCACCTCCGTGAAAGTAGCTACTTGTCGAATCCTTTATGAAAAAAAAACTGGAGCAATAATTGAGGTTGGGATGTTGAGATAAAAGTGCCAACCTTTCAGCCAAGTATTCTCTAACAAGGACATGTTAGTCAAAGAGACATATGTAATTTGAAGGAATAATAGATTTCGCATGACAAGAATTTAGGCATATACTGCTCCTATTTCGTTGTGATTTGGTAAAAACTAGAATGAAGTGATTTTCAGTTTACGCTTAAAGTTTAGCTAGTTTAAGCTTGGGTTTGTTAATCATTTCAAGTTTTTTTTGGGTGTCCAAAATATTTCATAGAAAGGTTTCTTTCGAAAAGAGAAGAAATGTAAGAAACGGTTATCCAACTCCTCAGCGTAAACTCCTCATCAACCCGTTGTAGTTTGCACAAAGCTTACAGCGACACTCTTTGGCAACTACACACACACACAAACACACCTGTACTTCTTGATTACAGGTAAGCTGGTTGTGTTTCGCTTCAATCTCCCTGTGAGGCGCACCTGGTAGTGTTTTCACAAAGACCAACCTCGACGACAATTTTCAATTTTCGTCTGTTGCTGGCCGTAAAATGAAGGGTTTTTTTCTTTTAAGTTCCTAGAACCTGATACATAGATAACCAAGAAATTTGCCTTGCAACTTACTTTTCAGATTTCGCAAAACCGTAACTTTACTTTGGCACGTTGCGGCAAATTCCACTACACCTATAAACCTACGACCTGTAAAACTCTCGGCTTTCTTTTTTTCCGAAAAGTTTGTAGTTTTACAACTCGATCAACCAGCTTAACAATTTCGCTGTTTGTATTGATATAAGAACAATATAAAAAGCCCATTAAATCTAATAATATTTCCATTAAGCCGTAAAATCGTGGTCATCAAGATAATCGACTACTGAACTGCGCAACTAACCCACTCTATGGACTCCTTTCATGATCATCCCATCCAAACCATAAAATATTGTTTTAGTTTGTAGTTGAATGACACAACTTTTATGACTAATTAATATCTTACATTTTTGTCGAACAAAAAAGTAGAGGAAAAAACCTTTATCATCATCGGTTCTATAATGATTTGATGATGAATGCTTGAGCGACATGTGCATAGCTGTCGTCGACTACCCCATCATCCCGCATTTCCTTATTCCATCTTCTTTGGTATTGATCTAGTGACGGTATCATCATCCGAACTATTTCTGTGGCAATGTCCATAACGAAAACCATAAAAAATACTGCAGGCCTTCTACGTAAATTATATGCTCCTGGTCGAAAGGTAATGAACACATAGAAAAACGGAGCATATCGTAAAACTAGCCTTGCTCCTGTACACCATTATGTTCAGCAATTTTTTTTTTTGCTTTGTGACGAACAAGGGAATAACTAGTATCATGCAACAAGGCGCATGTTCAATATTTTGGTTAGTGGTTGGTGGTGGCTTGTAATCCGCTTGTGAAGATGACGGGGTGAATTTAGACTATCTTTATTCTGCCTCTACTCTCTACAACAGATCTGTATTCTGAAAAGATGCAGCAAAACAACACGTATAACTAGTTCATCCACTCTTAAAAATGTAACGTTTAAGAAAAAAATCATATGAAAGGGATGACTCCATTGCCCCAACGTGTTAGTCTAGCAGAATACTTCAATGACGGATGGTGTGACTTGGCTCTTATTATTCGGCATGACCACATAAAATTAGCTATTGCTTTATCAGTCCACCTCTATTTCGTTCTTATATTTTCTGCAATTTCGTTTTTCCTTTTGATCAAAGCATATCGAAATACTTGGAAAGATCTTGAAAAATTATGTTTTCAATCCAAATAACTTGCTGAACAAAGTTCAGCTACGTAATAACAATCAACGCATCCTAGTCTGAACGTGTGAAACACGCCAAACCACAACGAAAGTGGATAGATAATCTGGGAACCCTTCTTTATCGTCTTGCCCCAAAACTTTTTTATTCGCCAGGTTTTAGTGAAATTAATGGCATGCATTTTAAATACTAGTTAAATATTGAGATCATCTATAAAATGTGAAATTAAGATTGAGGCACATGAGGTCCACCCTTTGCAGTAACAGAAGATTTTAAAAGAGCTAAATGTACGTAAGGAATCCGTTCCAAGATGTTGGTCAGTGTTCAGAGGTGTCTTAAAGCTTCCCAAGTGTCTACCATATATTACTTATAGTGACTCTGCAGGATTAAAAAGTGAACTAAAAATTTCTATAGCGCTCCAAGAACTCTGAAAGTTCCCAGTAGACTCGGAGTTGTTTTTTTCGCATAACTTAGCGCGAGCTCTAAGCAACATTTAGATGTCCAGTGGTACAGCAGTTATTGTGACAAGCCAATCTCGTATCTTCCCAACTTCTAATGGACTAGTGTCAAAAAAGAAATCCTCACTGTCCTTTCTTGGAAAAGCTGGAGACGACCATTCTCCAGCTAAGGTTTTCGAGCTGAAGGATGACTGGGAGGGCTGCAAACGGGAAATTCTCGACTCTCCCAGATTATTATCCAGCTATGAAGCGGAATCAATTTGTTCTTCGCCGAATTCCAGCTCCGTACAAAATCATTCTCTTTCGCCAAACAGTGCAAACAACAACGTGACAACTTTGCTGCAAAGTGTCATAACTAAACGAACTCATTTTCACTCACATGATGAAAAGAAACAGATCCCTGGGGGAGTAGACTCAACCGTTCTCTGTGGGCAGGGAAATCCAACTCTGAAAGTTGAAGTTGATCCTTCAAGTGACAAGTTTTATGTTGGTTCTATCGACGACTCTGAAAGTTGGTCTTGGTGGGGTGGAAATTGTGTTTTAGCACCGACCGACATAAGCAATAGTAGTAGTAATTGTAAATTCAAAAATAGTAAACGTCATTTAGAAAAGATCTCTAGCAGTGTATTAGAGAACAGTTGTCTCCCACGAAAAGAAAGCAGTAGAATTAGTTCATCATGTGATTCAAGTGGTGGGTCTGCAACATTCAGTTTTTTAACAAGTGGTTCCAGCGGTGGTAGCAGTAATGCCAGAAATCTTGGTACAAATGGCATCCTAGTGAAGTGTGAACCTGTAAGCAATTTAAACAATATTACTTCGAACAGCAATTTGTTAACCTGTGCTATTGGTGCTAGTCTTGCTACTCAAGAAAACGAGCAAGTGAACTCTGGTCTTTGTAGAGACACCACTTCCTTTTGTTCAACCAGCATTTTTCATTCTACCGACATGACTACCGAAATCTCCTACTTTCATGATGTAAGCAATTACTCGTCATCCTACTTTTTTCTTCTTTGGTTTCCTTGCCTATGCTACTGATTTTAATTTTGCGATGTTTAGGCCCCCACATAAAAATAATTGGATTACATGTACGTGTGTGTTCACATCTAGACTTGGTGGTACTTCGAACTTGCACAGTATAATTTTTTTCCAACAAATGTAGCTAATCTCTTTAATTAGCTTGGTTTTTGATAATCTGTCTTTCCACTCGCCAGCCGGTTTCATCGTTTATTTTCTGTTTTTCTCGTTTTGTCCAATAAGCTTATAGTAAAAAATATAATAGCAAAAAGTACAGCAGTAAGTAATTTAGAAGGTGACCTTTTCTAAGGCTACATACGTTTTTTTTCTCTTTTTGGCAAAACAACAATAAAGGACCGAATTAACATGATTTTGATATCTTTTTTGGTGACTTGTATTCTAATTGGCTTTATTGTCAGAAGAGAAACACGCATCCAATAATATTCAAAAATTATAATGATAGCTATGATAAGGAAAATAAATTTATTAATGTCATTCAAGATCACTTACATTGTAGAAAATATAACGCTGATTAGTTTTGTTGACGTATTGTAGACACAACGGAGATAATTACATTATCGTTTTCACAGTCATAATCATCAGGCTTCGAAAATTTTTGTTTTTGCAAGCCGAGGAAAAAATTAAACCATGCATTTTTTAAATAATGAGCGCTTGACAACTCAGGCCATGATAACTTAAACTACCACGTTTTTGCTTTAATTAAATTAAACTTGATGATAAAAGGTACTGGGTCAGCATTGATGACTCGATGCATTGATTGATATTTTTCATCGATTACAACAAAATTTAATGCTTACCTTTTCCTTGATTTCAAATATTTCGGCTCTCTTTCGCCACTACTTTTGTTTACCTTTTTATCCATCTCTGATAGCAGTTTACTTACCTTTGCCATAAAAAATGGCTTGCAGTTTATGAATGCCCATAGGCTAAATGTTTCGTGTTTCAATATGTAAAATATTTTGGTGTTCATGGTCATCGTGATCAGCGCTGTTGTGATTCACGAAAAACGGAGAGTTGTTAGAGTTCTTGGACGTGGGCTGGATGACCAGGTGCAGTTTCTTTTCATCCACGAAAAAACAAGACATCTATCTATCTACACTTGAAAATAGTTGCAAATTGGAATCGATTAACAAACTTCTGACCATTCTTTAGATTCTTTCTGTCGTGCAAAATTTAACCAATAATTTTGTTTCAAGCTTGAACTCAAAATTTGTGTGCAATTCAAATTTAATTGAAGGTCTGGGTGATGATTAATGATTTTAACTACGTCTTCTTCATTTGTCTTCCTTCTTTAGTGTGTATTCCCGTCTCCATTCAATAATTTTGACAACGATCGCCAAATATAACAACAAAAGATTTTCAGCGTCCAAAAAGCGTATTTTCTGTAAGAGAAGAACCTCTGTTTTAATGAAACGAATTGGTATCTTCAGTTATAATGTATTTGTAAAAAAATAATTACTCGCCTATACTCCATAATTACACCACTGCAAATTACATGTGTGCTCTTGTTGTTATTGTCTTTGGCAAAATTGATTACCTAACGAATATTAATTCTTGACGACAGTGTTCTGTCATTCCGTAAACAGCATATGAGAAGAAATTCTACAACTTTATCTTATATAAAAGCTTGATTTGTTTCCATAAACCAGGCAAATACGCATTCGCTTAGAATATCCGCTGTAACTTCTATTACATTTATTGTTTTTCCTTTTGTCCACCATAAAGGTACAGACAAACGATGAAAATATTATTATATTATATCTATTATATTAAACGATGCAAAACTTCCTTCTTGTTACACAGAAATACTGGATGACATATACACGCTCTAAGGAAACAGCCACATAATAATAATTTTTAAATAACAAATTTAACAAATTTGTAAAGCCACGCT
>VICI01003184.1:0-13983 GCA_019593645.1 Akabosia matsudoensis | reverse complement strand
CAGAGTTCATGGCAATATTAAACAGTTTATTCGTTAATCCTAAAGGGTCAATAGAGTTACCATCTTTATTTTTCATAGAAAACCACGCATTTTTTATATCACAGCTATTAAAGTAGGGTAGCACAATTGTTTGTCCAGTAAGATTTACATCTGTCGGTTTGTCAAAAGTCAAGTCAGCATAATCCTCTTTCGTCGAAATTTTAATGAAATGATCATTGATAGTTTCCACATCAAGAGGAGCATTACATTTCTTTTTATCAGTAAGTGGGTACATTCGATTCAAAAAAGACCAGAGGTTGCCGCCCTTAGTGAGCAAGTCAAACTGAGTTTTGGAGTCATTATTGATGGAATAACTGACTCTTTTTTTTAGCGACAACATACGTCTTTTAGTTTCAGCGCTAGGAAATTTCTTAAATTTTTTGTAAGCCGATTTAGCTTCTTTAGCTAATCGTATGCTAGCACGAGAAACATAATGGTTGAAAGCCCTCACTTTAATGATACGTTTGACGGTAGGAAAATGCAAGTCACACAGTGTCGTCATCATGTCTACAAAGATAGTCGGGTCATCAATCGTCATAGCATAACATCTCTCAAGCGAGTCAATGAATGCGTTAATATGCGTTGGCTGGAACACTCTCTTATATATAATTCTACGGGGCACATGTGGTTTCAAACAAGAGATACTACACTCGACAACATTATGGTCAGATTTATTAAAAGGGAAGTTGTCAAAGGACCGAAGGCTATTTTTGTTCTTTAAGAAGATTAAGTCTAAAAGGTTGTTGAGTCTCGTTGGCTTTTTAATAAGTTGGCTTATTTGTAGGGCTTTAGTAAAATCAGTCACAGGTTTAAGATAGCTCTGACGCAGATTAAAATCCCCAAGAATAACAAAGTTATACGGCAAACTATACAAGTACTCAATCCATGCAGTAAGAAATTCATAATCACTAGACAGATTTGACTTAACATATTTGGGGTGACGATATATACATGAAACAATGATAGTCTTGTTAAGCCGTAGTTGTATTTTCAAGGATTGAACTTCAATTCCAAGAGGTATATCAAGGTTACATGAAAATTTTTTAGTTTTTAGAAACTCTTTCGTTAAAATTGCTGTACCACTGAGCCCTTTTCCGGTTATGTCATTTCTATGCAAAACATAGTTTGGGTAACTAATGACTAAATGATGCGGTTTTAGACCGCTCTCCGTAAAGCATAATATATCATAATCTTTCTCAGATAAAAGCTTTGCTATTTCTAGTCTCTTATTAAGCATCGAACGAATATTAACATGACCAATTTTTATTACCGAGTCATTATCCAAATTCCGATCCGTAAGCTTTTTGCGTCATATTCTCTGGTGTTGACCTGTCACGTTGGGCATCGAAGCGTTGAGATTGGCAGCATCGTTGAACACCTCTCGTTGTGAAGTTGTTGACCTCCTCATGTTATACGCGCCGAAACTCCTTGGGAACGTTGGGAAGAACTGGCCAACTGGTGCTGCATTTTCCTTTGGGGATGACGACCTGGGTGAGACTCTGTTCTTTTTGGTGGTTTTATGTGTTGAAGTTGGATTAGCAAGTGGGCGTTTGAGAGCCTGGGGTTTAGGATTCATATGAACAAGCTTGTCGTTTTGGACCGCAAAAATATCTCCAGTACTTGTTTTCAGGCTGTATGATCTGTAGTTAATTTGACAGTCAATATTTGTTTTGGCAAGGTTCCTCTTCTTCTCAAAAAGTAGTGAGTGAGCGAGGCGCATGGATTTAGGTAAGTCAGGTTTCACGTCACAAGGATTCTCGCCAGCTTTGAAATCATCCCTCATCTTCATAATTTTCCTTTTGTCTCGGATATATAGCAGAGTCACACAAATAGGTCTGCATTTGTCATCACTTGGTACACCAATACGATAAATGTCATCGATTTCCACTTTGGATTTCAAAACATTTAAAAACAGATTGTTCACGGTTTGTAACAAAGAATCTTCATCCTTTTCGGATTCGTCAAGACCATGTATAATCACATTTTTATCATGCAAGTGTTTATATAAATCATCACGGTCACGCTGAAAACTGAACATGTCCGTTTGAAGAGTACTGACTGACTCAGTTAGTTCACCAATTTTTCTGTCGTGATCCTTAATAGACCCACTAAATGTATTCACAATCTTGTCAATTCTTGTATCTACTTTGCTGACTAGAACTTTTTCGATTGCGTTGGCTATTAACGCCTCTAGAGATGAAAGTTCAGATTTGCTGGAATCTTTTTCTGAACCTGGCACGTTATCAAGCATGGATGCGTCATCACAGTCAGAATAACTTTTATTGAAATTTGCCATTGCGATTAGTTATCAGTTTTCAATGAAAACTACTATAAAAACAGTGAAACAGCTATTAAAATAAACTTATGTTAACAAACTTGCACGTAAAAAAAACGCAAGTAACTAATAGTATGTGTATAAAAGGTACGGCACAGAAAGAAAAAGGTAGGACTTGTCATGCCTGAAGCAAGAACTGAACTGATAGAAAAAGTGTTCATGGCAATGATCGCGCATGTATGTTGTATGTGTATTTTATTACATTTTAGGGCATCAACTTGTTCTATACCTTGCCACTTGTATAAAGATTCTCTTCAATACTGGCTTTTGTTTGACCAAAGCTGTAACGGAATTAAATCACTTAAACCTAATCGAAAGGCTATATGGGCAGAGCAGATCTAGTCTTTGACATGATTTCATTCGTCATTCAAACATTTTTGATTTCATTCGCGCATATAATTCCTTCACGTGCTTCAAATTAAAAATAGATACATTTATGGCTTGAAACATGGCACATAAAGTGGTAACTGTCTTTGTGACTTTTTTGTTCACACATGCCATGCCTTCGCTCATGTTTCATTCGTGAACTGGCTATTCATAAAAAATTCAAATAGGTATAGTTGTTTACAGCGTTTTTCCAGCACATGCTCTGGACTAAAAAAAAAAAAAAAAAAAAAAAAAAAAAAAACTCTCACAGAAAGTCAAGTAGGTTGTTTGTGATGATATCTACACAGCTCGTCATGTTTTTTAACCTTGAAATCTGCAGGTTAAAAATGACAGTCATTTCGATCCGTTTCCCTGCGAAAGTGAAAGTAAAAATTGCTTGACTGGTTTCTTGATTAGAAAAGAAGAAGAAAATATGCACGACCCTGATCGTTACGAAAAGTTTAAATCGGCAGCTGCCCGAGACGCAGCCGAGTTTACGCCAAAAATCGTCTCCGAGTTTAGATGGAGTCAGGGTGAGACTATTTTGGACTACGGATGCGGCGCTGGAAGCACTGGCTTTAAGTATGTCCTTCCGACTGTGGAGAGAACAGGCTCCAAATTGTACTCTGTAGATATCTCGGAGAAAATGATTGAGTTTGCAAGAAAGGAGTACTCACATCCGAAGATATCCTATGCAGTTGGTGACCTCTTGAGCGATGGTGGCTTTCCTTTTGAAGACCAAAAGTTTGACAAGGTCATTTCCATCTACGTCCTTCATTTTGTCAAGGATTTTAGGTAAGAAACAGGGCAAATTAAATTTAAAACTAGAGAAGACATGAATATCGCCCTTGTTTTCGTTGACAGACGAGCTCTGGCCCGATTCAACCAGATTTTGAAGCCAGGGGGCACCTTGGGATTCACCGTTCTCGGGCAGTCACGGATTTTCCAGGCGCTCCAGGACATAGCGTCCAGAGAAAAATGGCGGGACATTATGAAAGTATGAGTCTTTAAGAGATAAATGACATATCAATTTTGCTACGGAAACTGAAATGTTTTGACGCATTGGCGACAGGGCTACACCCAGTATATCCCAGACTGGGTGGAAAGGAAGGAGCACGTCGAGGACTGCTTCAGGGAGGCTCTTCAGGAGGCTGGTTTCACTATTCAAAGCATGGAGTTCCACAGCCGAACCTGGAAATATGCCAGTACAAATGTGTTATCTGAGTTTTACATGTCCCTGAATCCGTACATAAAGGGCTTGACGGTTGACCAGCAAATGGAGCTCAAACAGGACTACATGGACATGGTGAAAAATGAATGGAAAGCGGTTGAGCAAGACGGGAGCCCTGTTGAGGGTGCATATGAACTTTTGTATGTCATTGCAAGCAAACCAAAACTGTGATAATGGCCAATGTTTGATTAAAAACAGAGAAAAAATAAAAACTCTATAACAATAGTGAGTCCAACCAACCAACCAACGAGTTTGGTACTAAATGCATTTGTCATTTTTAACGAGTGCGTTCTTTAACTAGATGTCTAAGATATCTAGCATTTTTCACCAGTTAACATGTTAAATCATGTAATTG
This sequence comes from Akabosia matsudoensis, assembly GCA_019593645.1. Lineage (NCBI taxonomy): Eukaryota > Metazoa > Arthropoda > Collembola > Entomobryomorpha > Paronellidae > Akabosia > Akabosia matsudoensis. The sequence goes on along the minus strand of VICI01003184.1, from coordinate 9,657 downwards.
ATAGCTGGGATGTATTCCAGAAAACTATTGCATTCCATTATCTCGTATTTTAATGAGAAATCTCATTTTTTCAAATGATATTTATTTCATAAAACCAGAAATGCTAACGTCATATGACACATAAAATCTGGTCGTGGACGTGAGTATAATTCCGTACAAATATGCAAACGGTAAAGAAAAACAACATCTTTCTCCTTTTTTTAATGAATAAGCATGGTTAATGCTTTTTAATAACATTTTTTGTTTTTGTTTTCATGTTTCTTTCGACCAACATTTTTTTTACATGTCTAAAAAAGGCATATTCTCCGTAATTAATTATTTCTTATTAAGTATAGTTTTTGTTTTGTTAAATTATACTCAAGTTGTTACAATTATGATTGGATTATGTACTGATAAGATGCAGGTAATTAGAAAAAGATTTTTTTACTACCTAACAAATATAATACATATGACATAATTAAATCTCATCATCATCAATCAGAGCAAAAAAACATTTTAAGCTTGATTACAAAATAGTTAGTGAAATATATTCTTTTTTTATCACTAATCATGTACTCAACAATCATTTAAATTGTTTAATTAGGGTAAAAAGGTAATACACTGGTGAAAATTCCTCTGTTTATCTTTATTGTATATTTAACAAAACAATCGTAATTTTCTTTTGCTTTTATGCTGTAACAAGTAATTATTGTTTTTTATCGCTTTTTTTTATTATTTTGTTTTGTACAAAGTCATTACAAGAAACAGAGGCGTTTTTTTGTGGGGGACGTGTTCAAACTTGATAAATTGGGTGGTGGTGATTGTGAGCGTTTTATTCTTTTCTCTTAAGGTTTTTCGTCTTCCCCGTCGAAAGAGTCTTCCTGGGAGGCGACAGAGTCGTCAGGACCGGTGGGCAACGAGCCGCGTTTGGATAAGCGACCTGCACCCAGATTAAGTGGTGTCCCTGTGCCTCGCCTGAATTTTAAAAAATGACACAGTATAAATTATATTGTTTTTCTTTTAATTAAAGTTAAAGATCCCTGTTACAAAATCAATATTAATAATTCCGATATATTCTGAAACCAGAAGACAAACCTTAGCATTTTCCCGCATCTTTGTTTGGAAGCAAGCAAAAAAAAGCAAATAGATTTTGAAGAGACAATTTTTTTAGCAGATGTTATGTTGACGCTACAGTTATAGTTTTTAACGTACCTGATTTTATTCTTCAAGCTTCCTATTTCCCTGGTCAGACCGTCATTCATTTCATTGGCGTCTTCCAAGTCGCGTTGGAGCTTTCGCTTGAGACCCTTCTCCTTTGAAATCTCCTCTTCTGCTTCATCCAATTGCCGCTTGAGGGCCTTTACCCGAGCATTCACCTTTTCTACTTGTTCCTTGGAGTTATCCGCGTTCCTTCGCTCGTCGTCGAGTTGGAGGAGAAGTTCCTTGATTTTCTTTTCCTGTCTGCGAACCGCCTTTTGCTGAGCGAGTCTTTCCTTCGACTCGAGCTCAAGCTGCTCCTCCAACTGACCCAGCTTACTTTCCAGACTAGCAATGGTCGCTTTTGCTTTGAGTTTTTGGGTGGTCTCCAGCTCCGTCAGCTTCTGCTTGAGCTCCTTATTCTGCCGCTCAAGGAGGGCCCGGCTGTTCTCCAGCTTTTGGCTGTTGGACCGCTCCACTTGAAGCTCTGAGCTGAGCTGTTCGTTGAGCAAGGTCGCCTTACGAGCCCGCTCCGACTGCATTTCGCTGTTGGATTGTTCCTCTTCGAGCTCCTCTTCCAAGGATTGGATCCTAGCTTCAAGCCGGCGCTTGTCGTCCGCCAAAATTGTGCCTCGATTGGCTCCATTGCTTACCTCCTCCGCATACTCGTCCCTCTCCGATTCTGCAGCACGTCTGGCTCGTTCTGAGCTGGCCAGCTCCTCTTGAAGCTGGAGTAGCTCGGCCTCCATGTTTTTCAGCTTCTTTTCCGCCTCCTTCGCCATGGACACGGCTTCATCCCGAGACAGCCTGGATTCCTCAGCGTCTCGCTGGTAATCCTTAATCTGGCCTTGAATCTTTTTTAATTGCTTCAGCGCATCGTCCTTCATTTTATTGTTCGCCTCCATTTGATTCATGAGCTCGTTGTACTCGCTTTCCAGCTTCTTTCTCGCGTTGACCGCTGCAGTTCGGTTCTTCCGCTCGTCTTCAAGCTCAGCCTCTGTGTCTCTCAGCTGTTTAATCAGGCCTTTCCTCTTCTCCTCGGCAGCTTCTTCTTTCGCTTGAAGGTCACGCTCAAACTGAGTCTTCAGGGCTTGCATGTTAACTTCCAGGCGAAGCTTGGCGTCTTCCGTCAGTTGGAGCTCATCTTCCAGCTCCTCAATTTGCGTTTTCTGCTCGGCCAGCTGGGATTCCAGGGAGCGCTTCTGTTTCTCAAGTTCGTGAACGTTCTTATCCGCAGTTCCCTGCGAATTGACCAGTTCGTCGAGTTCGTTCTGGAGAGTACGTTTGGCCCGTTCCAGCTCTTCAATGATAATGTCCTTCTCCTCCAGCTCTCGGTTGAGGGACAACAGTTTGGATTCCTTTTCCCTGGCGTCACGCTCCGCAGCGTCTTTTTCTTGGCTGAACCGATCGCTGATCATTTTCTCCTCGGCGAGGATCTTGTCAAAGTTTCGTTGCTTCTTTTCCAGCTCGACGACTTTGCTTCGTTGCATTTCCAAGTCCATTCCAGCGTCTTCCAGCTCTTGTTGCAGCTTTTTCCTGGACTTTTCCAGCTTTTCGCAGTTCGCAGCGAGCTCTTCGTTTTGAGTGCGAAGGGATTCCATGTCCTTGAGCACTTTTTTCTGGCTAGTTTCGAGGGCGGCAATGTCTGCTGCGTCTTCCTCTGCTTTTTTCTTCAGGTCAGCGAGAGTTTGATTCAGAGCGGCAAGAGTCTTTTCCATATTTTTCTTGGACTCTTCCTCTTCTTCGAGTTGTTCGAGAAGCTGTTCCTTCTCACTCTCGAGCTGTTTGAGACGCGCTGTGAGGGACAGTTTTTGACGGGTTTCCTCCTCGAGCGAGGTCTGCGTCTCGGCTAACTGATTTTCCATCACAGTCGAGTTCTTGGTGGCCAGGGAGGCTTTGGAGTCAGCTTCCTCCAGTTGAGCCGACATTGTTTCGAGCTCAGCTAATACTTTTGCGAGTCTCTCGTTCACCTCATTTTTGGAGCGATCGCTCTCAGCCAGCTTCATTTGGAGTTCTTGAATGAGCCCTTCCTGGGTCTTTCTCTTCCGTTCATTTTCAGTTTTGGCACCTTGAAGAGATTTCAATTCGTTGGCTAAGTCGGCATTCTCCGCTTCCAGAGTGGCCTTGTTCTTTTCGAGAGACGCACGTGACTTTTTAATGTTCTCGAGCTGCTCCATCAGCTCTTGAACGTCTTGTACGTGTTTATGCCTCAAGTCTTGGAGGGATTGCTCGTGGGACACGGTTTCGTCCTCCAAACTCTTTTTCAACGCAGCCAGCTCATGCTCACGTTTTGTTCGGAGTTCCTGCTGGGCTGCAGTTGTGTCCAGGCTGTCAAGCAGTTCATTTTTCAACGCCTCCAGCTCCTCGTTCAAATCCCTTTTAATTTTCTCTGCTTTATTTCTCGCCAGTTTTTCAGCCTCCAGGTCTTCCTGAAGCTCGGCCAGCTGAGACTCAAGCTCCCGCAGGTTCTTTTGTGCGGTCGCTTTGTTTGCAGATTCCTCGTCGATTTTCGTAAGTAAATTGCTGATCTCCTCGTCCTTCTTGGCTAAACTGAGCTGAAGCTCTTCAACTTGATTTCTTTTCTCGTTGATCTGCTCCTTCAAGTCTTGCAGCTCAGATTCGATTTTCCGCCTAGCCCGCTCGTTGTCCTGACGGACCTGCTGCTCCTTCTTCAGCCTCTCCTCAAGGTCTCCGATGGAGGCTTCATGTTTCGCCTTCAGTTTCGCCAAATGCTTTGACTTTTCTTCTTCCTCAGCCAAGGCTTGACTCAGGTCATTATTTTTCTCTTCGAGGGACTTCTTCTCTTTCACTAGTTTTTGATTGGTGTCATCCGCGACCACCATTTCCTCTTCGAGCTTTTTGATTTTGGCATCACATTGTACTTTCTCCAGCTGGAGCTTCTGGCGGGCTGCCTCCTCTTCCTCCAGCTGTTCCTCTAAATCTTGAATGTTCAACTGTAACTTTTTCTTTTCATTGTTAAGTGCGACCACACGTTCTTCCTCCTCCTCCACGCGCGCCTCCATGTCATGGAGAATTTCTTCGAGCTCTTGTTTTTTCAGCGCCAGTCTGGCCCTCATTTCCTCAGCTTCTGCGCAGAGTTCAGTTTCCGCCTGGAGCTGTTCGGCGAGGACCGACTTTTCCTCAATCGCTTGTTGCAGCTTTTGTTGCATCTCTTGAGTTGCCTCTTGGTGCATTACCAACTTTTCCTGGATTTGTTTCAGCTCTCCCTCCTTCTGAGTGAGCTTTTCGTCATTTTTGGTCACTTCAAGGAGAGGCTTCACCTTTGTATACAAACGCCACCACTGCCAGTTCCTGAGCTTTAAGTACGCCGCACAATTTCTCTGAATGATTCGAATTGCGTTGAGTTGCTGGACGCGTCTTGTGTACATACGACGGGCCAAGCTTCCTCTGCAGAATGCCTGGAAGTTGACGATTAAGTCGGTGATTTTGAAGTCACGTTCTTCTTCAAGATGAGCCAGGACTCCAGCCCGGAAGAAAATTTTAGACTGGCCGATTCTGAACAGATTTTTGTCCAGTTCCAGGGCGTGTATCTACGAAAAATTGTCAGCGATTGTAGTTCATTACAAAAAAAATCATACTTCCTTCACATCTCCAAACGATCAGTTGCAAGCTTGGTACGTACCATTTTCTCACAAGCCTTTTTGCCATCCATAAAACCTTTGGGAATGACGTTGGGCGTCAAGAGCTCATAGCGTTGGCGGAATTCTTGGAACGGAATTCTGTTCGGGAATCCTTGCCGACATATTCTGATTCCTTCCAAGACACCATTACACCTGAGCTGATCTAGAACCAAGGGTGGATCGATTTTTCCAGACCTAAAACAATGCAGAACATTATGTAGCACTAGAATTTAGATATTATGCACAAAAATATGAAACTTTTTTCAAAGTGTTTTTATTACTAAATAGTTGAATTTACCTTTTTTCATGATTTGGAATGATACAACGTACAAAATTAGGATTTGTGTTCCTAAGAGTCACCATGAGCTTTGCAAGTTGTTCCTTGTACAACTGGGACACAGTTCGGAACATACCCTTCCTTGTTCTGGCACCAAACTGGGTGTCAGACATAGCTTGTTGCGCCATTCCAACGATTTCCGCTTTAAACACAATAAAAATCCCCATATTTTTTTAAACATTGTTTTAATATAAGCTTTAAGCATATTTTTATGTGAAAGGTTATACATATTACCATCCTTCCAAATTAATGTAACAAAAGGATCAGATCCAGCTTGGAGCAACTGAACAACGTTTTCATTCAGCGGGTCCATATTTTTCATTAGCCATTGATTAGCCGAATAGTCGACCTTTCCAGCATAGTGAACCACAGCAAAGTCCGCTTGACCTCTGAAGTCTGTCTTCAAGAACTTAGGATGTTGGGTGTGTGCTGACACTAGCTTTTCTGTGAAAGATTTATCTGTGGCTTTAGGGAACCAACATTCCTCATCTAACAGGGCCAGAATGCCCATCGGTTTCTCAATTAGGTCAATTGTAGGCTGTAAATCTAGTCCGAAATCAATAAATTTCCAGTCTATTCCCTCCTTTTGGTATTCTTCTTGTTCTAAAATGAACATTGTATGGTTAAATAATTGCTGGAGCTTTTCGTTTGTGTAGTTAATGCACAACTGTTCGAAGGAGTTGAGCTCGAAAATTTCAAATCCGGCAATATCGAGGATTCCAATGAAGGACGCTCCTTGCCTCTTGGTTCTGTCTAAACTCCGGTTGATTCTGTTCACGAGCCATCTGAACATCCGCTCGTAGGTCGCCTTCGAGATGGCTTCAACTGCAAACTCGACTTGCTCTTTGGTCTGAGCCTTGGTCACATGGTCCCGACCAACTTTTATCCTTGGCTTCAGGAAGGCTCTGGTCATATCTGTTACACTTAAACCAAGCAAATGGGCGACTTTTTGCGCCACTGTGTTGTCCGGCAAAGCCGCCTGGTCAGAATTTCTTTCCTGTTTGAACTGCATATTTCCGAAATGGAGGACTGCAGACACGACCCTAAAAATGGCACCCAAATCTTCTGGCAGCATGCCCATAATGTGCATAGCCCCAACAGTAGCTTGAAACTCTGCAACATCATCGACGCCCGGTACAGGAAGACCTCCGGCAGTCAGGAATGTATAATTTGACGCGTTTTCAATCACGTACTCCTCTGCAAAAAAAATCATAAAAAAATTATATCCACGAGCTCTCCATCAAACTCAGATGAACCCCCAAAATTTGACTACAATTTTTTTTTTTTATAGCGCCAGCTGTCATTCTTGATTATTATTGCAGAAATGTGACGTATTTTTTCGTCTATGTTCAAGACGACTTACTTCTTTGAGCCTCAGTGGCACCAGCAAGAAGTTGGTAGAAGATATGGAAGCTCCTCTCATCCTTCGCTTGGCGTATCGCCCTAGATTTCTCAAGTAGGTACGTCTCAATGTTTGCCCCGGCGATGTAGCCAGACGTGTCAAAATTGATTCGTATAAATTTACCCTGTAAATAACAATAAAAATCAACATGAATAAAAAAAGTGGAAAAGATGTACGCGATGGTCCTCCATTCAATTATATTTTGTCTTTATTTCAAATTGGACGCAATCCCACATATTATGAGTGCTTTGTCCTTAAAAGGATAAGAAAAGCTCAATAATGCCTGCCACTTTCCTTCTTGGATTCCATCTAATTCTCACTTTTAAATCTTCTGAATAAAAAAATATTATGAGCATTGTGAAACAAACGAGATGAGCATATCAACTTACAAAACGACTGGAATTGTCATTCTTGACAGTCTTTGCATTTCCAAACGCTTCCAAAATTGGATTGGCCTGAAGAAGTTGCTGTTCCAACTCGCCCTATACATCAAAATCACAAAACAAGATTTTTTGTTAGTTTTTTCTTCATCTATCTTTGGTTTTCATTATTTTAGACATTAATAGCACCCGACATATAATATAACACAAGAAAAAAACACATTGCAGACAAAACACACTTGACATAGTACATAAAAAACGTGCCAAACAGATCAATACATGCATTTTAAATTACAAAAAATATCATTTAAAAAATAGCGCGAGTAAAGATGATTAATCATTCTTGTACAGGGGAATACAATTATATCTCACTAGATATATCCATATCTCACCATGCATCAAATCCATGCAAGGTTTATGGACAAATCGTGAAATCTTTGTGTATAACCCTGTACATTATTAAAAATTTGAACTATATATTGGACAGTTATGCGACAAGGTCTGTCTCAAAAGTAGAAAATGATTTACAACTCAAAAAGGAGACAACATTCTGTGTCTGCTCTCTAATTTATATACGACATATACGTTCAAATAAATTTGACAGCTTAGTCTAGTTAATGAGAATAGTTTTTTCAGTCATGCATTGTTCGGAAAGGTTCATAAAGCGTAAAAGGATGAAATTTACTTCAAAATCAAGACTAAATCGAAAAGAAATGAAAATTTACACATTCCAGCAAAAACAAAGATGCATTTCAAGAAAAAGAACATACGGAGGAGGCGTAAAAGAGTTTTGTTTACGAACAAATTCTGAATGCATCAATCAACGTTATAAACATATAGAGGAGATACGTTATTTTCCCCCTGTGATCCAGTGTCAGCCAAACCCAACACGGTTCTTTAAAAAAATCATAGCAAAAAGCAGGAATTAACAAAAATACACAGAACGAAAGCAACAACAATTTTCTTTTTTAGTATATTCTACAGCACGTGACGGATTCTAAATTAATGTTTATAAGTGTGTTTATCATAGCAAAAAGCAGGATTAACAAAAATACACAGAACGAAAGCAACAACAATTTTCTTTTTTAGTATATTCTACAGCACGTGACGGATTCTAAATTAATGTTTATAAGTGTGTTTAAACTTACAATGTTGAAAACTGGTACGGCAGCCTACAGAGTGAAATCAAAATCAATTTTTTTACCAACAACCAGCAGTCAACCAAAAAGAGAGAATGTATAAAAAATATAGTTAAGCATATTTTTCTTTCTTTTGTTTTAAGATTAGGTGCATGGATCTTTTGGCATTCTCCAAAAATAAATGTACAAAGTATTTGTTTATCAAGGTGTAATAAATTATTAAAAAGTTAATCTGCATAAGTTTTACAAATCTCATCTACATAATATTTTCATATCAAGAAATATTTTGAGTTTCATATAAAATTTGGTGATTGTGTTTTACATGTGTAGAAAAACAAACCGTGCTGGAATGATGAGTTCCTGATGATCTCGGTTTACTTGCGGCGACATATGCCAAATACTGAATTACTTTCTTCGTGTTTTCCGTTTTACCCGCACCAGATTCTCCAGTACAAAGAATTGACTGGTCCTCTCGATCTACAAAAGAGAAAAGACAAAAAAAAAATTTATGAAATTTTCAACTTGAAGGAAATTCGATACGTTACTTTTGAAATTTAAATATGAGTATTATGCACATTCATGAATGACAAATGCTATAGGGCATGACATACCGTTTATGGCACAGAAAGCGTGACCGCTTCAGTATACGTATCAAGCTCGGGATTAAAAAGCGCCTTCACGATTTTTAGCGTGTATCATTCCGATAATTATCTTATTATTGCCAAACATGTGCTTATCTTTTCATCTCTCATATCAATCAACAAAACCAGCAATCATTTTTCTCCTTTTAAGGTGCTCAATTCAAAATTAAGAGGCCTCAAAATGTCATTCATTTCAGAAACTAAAACACATCAACAACTTTAACACAGCCAATGTTTTACTCCCTTCTCTTTTTACAATGACTACAATAGTGGCGGCGCTGCTTGTGCCTGATAATTATCATTGACATTTCATCTAATGCCCTCGGTTCCGCACGAAACCCAGAGTGGAAACAAAGGATTTATTTCAAAAGATTTTTAGGATTTAGCAAGGATTGTGTTTACTGTGCAAAGTATTATGGAATTTAGAGACGTCAGACCTTCTTGGAATTTGCAAATAGAGAGATTTTATAACCAGCGTATCGCTGACGCTGACAGGACACTTGTTCATGACAGGCTAACGAAGATGTCATCGTTTTTTTAGTCACGACTTGGACATATAATTAAATTAACTAGCAAGCATGAAAATTAATAACTACTCAGAATTTTTTTTATTGAATACCAATTTTATATGGCTACTGCTCCTGCTTAATGTGTCAAATACGACCACAATTCTACATTTTTTGTTTAATTTCACGCTTTAGGCGAGTTTTATATGTGCAACACATGATCCATCGCTAAAGAATCTGCCTATTCAACTATTTTACAATACTGCTCGTTTAAAAGAAGCGTTAAATAAAATGTCAAAGAGGTTTTGTATGTTTCATTTCATAATATGAAACTCAATTTGGTTCAAAGAAGGAATGAAAAAGTCGTCAACTCCAAATACGGACAATGGACCAGTAAAGCTAGCAACAACAAAGTTCAAAAAATCCAACTGGGCT
>VICI01003183.1:0-13984 GCA_019593645.1 Akabosia matsudoensis | reverse complement strand
CAAGACAAGCGGTTCCGAAGGCGAGACAGAAAACGAAGACTCCGGAAAGGGTTATTCCTGTGACCGCAAGCTCATTCGACGAAAACGCAGAGCTCGGATTGATTAATTATAATCGTCGATTTATTTATAGAATTTTTATCCCCTCGCCCTTGTACATTAATAGGTTAAACTACAATAATTTCCGTGTTCTTAATCTCGAAGTTTGTCTCTGTTCTGTTGTATCCTGTTGAAAAAGTATCAACTCTGGCTTTTCCTTTGAGCTGTCATAAATAAATAAGAACATGTTCTTAATCCTGTGATTAACGTTTCTTAAAATCATTGATCCTTGGCTTTGGTCGCACATTTAAAACTGCAACCGACTATTTTTACTTGAACAAGCATCTAAACATAAAACATCCTCCGCCCAGTGCTTTATTTCAATTACTTGTAACAGTTTTTCCGAATTTTGAATTGAAACACAAATCCCAAAGCATAAAAAAGGGCTTTACTCAAAAACAAGACTGAATTACGACCCGCAATAAAAACGGGATTAGTTGCTAAACCCTTTAAAAATTCTCTTCTTTAGACTCACATCCTAAACTAAAACTTTGACACATGGCGACTCCAGGCCGTCTACCTCCAAATAGGAACAGAACTGCAAACCTAACAGGAAGCATTTTAAAAGGATTTAGCTTGTAAAATTATAGCCGTCAGTTGTATTTACATATTATGCAAACACAAATTACTAGTTAGAATTCAGCAGACCAGTGTTATTTTTCACTGTAGTTTTGTGTAAACACTATCATTGTTTTTTTCTTGTGTTCAGAGTTCAAGAAAGTGTTTTATTTTGTGCATACTGCACTTATTCCGATTATTTACTTTCTCGCCTTTTCCTATAGTTCCGCTGTTGCACAAACATTTTCTCCAGGAAACAAGCGAGTCCTTTATTCCAAGTGGCATTACTACACCCCAAACCACTTTCTCCCCCTTAGGATTACGTGTGCAAGCCAGAGCAAGTTTTTCCTAATAAAATATTGCATATTAGAACAGTTTTAATGTCTACACGTTTTGTACATGTATGCGATCTTAATGACATTCTTGCACCTTAATCTATAAGCACCCTAGAGAAAGTAAATGAAAAAGTTTGTTTTATTGCACTCTTCACGTGAAAAAAAACATGGATTACGTGTGCAAGCCAGAGCAAGTTTTTCCTAATAAAATATTGCATATTAGAACAGTTTTAATGTCTACACGTCTTGTACATGTATGCGATCTTAATGACATTCTTGCACCTTAATCTATAAGCACCCTAGAGAAAGTAAATGAAAAAGTTTGTTTTATTGCACTCTTCACGTGAAAAAAAAAACATCTAGCACGCACATTATATCCTTCACTTGCGACGCAAAACTTGATTACAAGAAGAAGAAAAACTTGTAAAGGAGCTGCACTACAGTCGTATCAATATACTTTCCATGAATGACGACCTGGAGCAAAGACATATAAAAATGTTCCCTCTCGGAATTTTCTCATTGTTTCTTCAACCCAGGTGTGGTGGTGGGTACAAAAAAAAGTAGAGAAAGTTTCTCCTTCGTCACTTCTTTTTAGAAGAAAGATTTTCTATTAGAGTTTCCCTTTAAAACTGTACGCACCGGTCAGGTTATTGCCTCCAAAAGGAACTTGCTCTTGTTATTTTCCTCCTCTCCTAGCCACTTAACCATTTTATTTTGAAAGAAAGTTGAAAGGAGAGAAAACTAGTATGAAATCTTATGAAAAGGGAACTAAATACAAGACTTTTAAACTTTTTTTTTTTATATTTAAGACAAAACTAAAACTAAACTCATGAACTTTTTGAAAAGCAAAGAAAGGAAAAGGTAAAAGGAGAAGAATAGATTGTTTTGTAGCTTGTTGGAATTCATATGCCAGGTATAGAAGAAAGTTGTACAAGTCTAGTTTCCAGCCTTTGTTACCTATCCACGAGGGACGTTCTAATAATCATGCATTAGTAAATACCACCACACTACTTCACGACCATTGTCTGCTTCGGAAGGAGTAGGTATTTTATTTTCAAAATGTAAAGAAGTTTGGGCACAATTTTCAGCAAACTTTTTGTGTCTCTTTGCATATTTGCTCATTCATAGAATGGAAATGTTAAGAGAGAAGAAAGGTAAACGCTAGAGAAATGAGTTGGTTATCCAAAACGTGTCATGTTTTATTCTGGAGGGATACATTGACGAAATTCTTTTTGCACCATCGGAAACCCATGCAAACATGAAAATTTCAAATGCATGGTTTGCAGTAACCATAAAATATTATTCGGGTAGTAGTGTGTATTACAAGAGAAAGGAGAAAAGCTGTTTACGGCTCAGCTGTCAGTATTCCAACGACATTTCCATGCATGCAACGTGTTTTTTAGTCAAAAATGGAGAAAAGTTGATTCGCTCAGAGATACAAAATTGCATACAATTTTAGAAAGTTTATGACGAGCACTGTTGAAGCTCTTTTTTTGCAACACCAAGAGAGTTTTTTATGGCTTTACGCTGCTAGAATTGTTTCCGTTTTGGAGGGAGAGAAGGAAGAAGAGTCTAACCAAACGGTTAATAAAAATATGGCTCATAAAATGAAATGAAGTTAACCTGAACATTTTGAACAGAAGGATTATTACTAAAAAACGGAGACGGCATAACGAAACTGGTTCTATAGTATTTTCTGGCTTTATTTACAGATCCGGAAGAAAGGTGAAAAGTTTTCTCCTTTTTTGTTTTTAATCTAATCGACAAAACCTACTAAAAATGTTAGACTCACGGAAATAAGTACATTGTACGGGGTTTGCCTTGCTCTTTGATGTAAGAATAAAAACGGAAAAGGATAAACCAATGCAGAAAATGGTTAAGCGCAAATAAGAAAAAGTATTTACAGGAAATACGGAAAGTTTTATTGTTAATCCAATTTATTTCTGGGATTGTGTAAGTACTTACACAAAGTTTGTAATTCGTTGACTTAGTATGGAAGCTGTGTCTCGTATTATTAGCCAACCCTCAAGGAGCGCAATAACTGCAACTTCAACCTATTTAAGATTAGAGAGCGAAAGTGAGAGGTGGAATAGGTCGCCTTTTAGCGCTAAAAATACACGTCTTAAAGAAGCAACAACTACTCACGTTGTCAATCTTAAGAGAGCACATTACTGTAAAAGATGTCAATTCTTGAGCTGACATTCTAGTAATTTTTACGGAGGCTTGTTTGTGAGTCGTTAACTTTGAGAGAGAAGCCCATTTCCATCCTTCACCATTTCAAAGATAATGAAAACTAGTCCTGCTTCATCTTGTGTCTTGAGACAGTTTGAAATGTACCCATGCACACTTCATTTCACAAAGATCTTGTTAAAACTTTACACATGTTACGTGTGCACTTGTTTCCTACAAGTACCTATACGCCCCACAAACGAATACAGTTTTATAGTTACACTACATATTACTTTCACGCATCAAAATGACAGCCATTAATGCTCAACCCTCACAGGTCTCCTTTCAAGACTTTTGATTTGTATGACAGCAATACGATTTTGCTCCTTGTCTTTTCATCTTCCGATTTTTTTCAGTCTGCACTATTTTTTATTTTTGGGGATACTGAAGAAGCACTTATTACCTAGAGTGGCGTGGGGCAGGGTTAAAGAAGTATCCGACTTAACATTAAATCTATTCTTGAACGGAAAGTAAAAACCTTCCGATTCATGTACTTTTCAGCATTTGTGTCCAACTGTCTACCTATCATTTTGTGAACTGACATGCAACACGCTTTCAATCAATGCTTGAAATTTCCGAAAGCTTTTTGTAGTTAGTTTATAATTGCCATTCAATTTCCTTTTGTTCACCTTACTTCCCGACAAGAATTGCTTGCACTCAGATTGGAATCAGACGTAAACATATTTTAAACCTGACGGCTATATTGCTAAACATGTAGACTTTGTATTGAACAGAGCGCTATTGTTGACCTGATACGGAGAATGAAACATGATACAGCAGAGTTTAAAAGTCGAATATAATTGGCTCTCCATCACGTTGTATACCTACTTTAGTGAATGGCACACGCGCGGTAGCTGCGTTCACAAAGTGTATTCCAGAATAACTGACAGCAAACTGGTGCCGCATGTTGTGTTTGTTTTAAAAAAAAGATGATCTTATGAAAGAAAGTTCATTAAAGTATTACTTTACCAAACACCAATTTGGCTTCTCATCGTTATCGTTATTTACGAGCAATAATGAAGCTTTATGGAGATAGCGAGTGCGTTCCATCTCTAGGTAGATGGTTGGTTTCTTATTTCAAACCCCAAACGGAGCAAGTTGAATCGTAGAGTTGTATCCTCGAGAAGCTAAGAAGTGTGAAGACACAGAAACAGTGTCTATCTTCCGTTGGAGGTTCATATCCTATTCTGCTCTGATTCATATCCAATTTTCATCACATCAAGTTATTTTACGTTTGTCGGCAACGTATTTTCAACATTCACGTCATTTATCGCACTGCACGTGTGTATGCACCGGTTCTTACGAATTTTACTTTTTCACAGTGCTGGTAATAGACTTTAGGCTGTTATTGACTGCTATTACAGTATAAGGTAGGCTGGCCAAAGTTTGATAAGATATTTATTTACATTTAACCAGCCCACTGCAGCTTGTCATTTTTTCCTCGATTTCATCTAGTAAACTATATACAGACTATTACTATTATGTCTGAAAATCCAGCCCACTGCAGCTTGTCATTTTTTCCTCGATTTCATCTAGTAAACTATATATACTGACTATTACTATTATGTCTGAAAAAGAAAGCGAACTGAAGTCGTAAATATTTCATGTTGTATTATGTGAGTTATTACTATCAGATTCTATCATGAATATAAGTAAGAAAATCTACTAATTCTATTTTTAGGATCGTATCTCTTTACGAAACGCCCCAACCATGTGCCATTCCTACAGAGCAACCCGAGCATTACTTCTTCGGACTTTTGGTATTAGACGAAATCATTCTCACGCGTTTTTTACTTATTAAATTTTTCACTTATTATTTAAATTAGTCAAAATGCCTATTACTATGAGTTATGAAACGCTGCTGCACATCAACCCCGTGCCAAATATTAGATTCCTTAAGATATACCTCGACATTTTATGCGACTCGACGAATGGAGTAAGAACTTGATAAAAGAGCAGTAAATTTACCGTTGAACAAGCTTTGACACAATTTTTTTCCTCAGAAGTATATCATCATATGATGCAATTCTAATAGCATTTCTCATTTTTTCGGCAAAATACAAAATATCTTGTGCATCTAGATTGCCAGGCCTGAGCTATTGCACTACTACACTATTCCCACTTGGCCCCTATCGATTTTTTGTTCATCTTTTCCCGTTGCATGCAACCTTGGAGCTCTCATTTTGCAACTAATGCGAATTTAATAGCGCACTGGTAGCCTAGAAGAAAACAAAATACTTCTTCTTTTTCAGTTATAAGACAATGTACATCTGCGGGCTTGTACTTCTTCAAGTCTATAGACGTCATCCTGTATCCTGCCCACTTATTTGTTTCTTGTACCTACAAACTAATAATCCTCTTCTGAGAAGTTACAATAATCTATTGTAGTCTCCATCATTATATTTTCTTTCATCTTTCTTGAAACTTGAAGCCTTGAGCACATAAAGAACAAAACTGATTGATCGTATTATTTCTCTATCAGTGTTCCTAATGCCGTTTCATACACCATATTGTCAAGGGCATAAAGTGTCACGCTATATTGCATATTAGCTACGTATCCCGCAATAAATGCATGGTTATACATGTCGACATTACTGATTATTGTACTACATGCTTTCCTTTTTTATGATAAATGTACCAATAATACGTGTGTACATTTGCAACCAAAGAAAGGCGAGGGGAGAGGTATAATATAAATATGAAGAATTCATATTTTCTTCTTTTTTCTCATAAAAATGTTTCTTGCCCTCGGATACTGAAAAAAACAATGATTTCATCAAGGAAAGCCTTTTGAGCTTTATTTCTGTTCCCCTCGTGTCCCATACTTACTCATGTTTTTTTTTTGTTTTTGATCGCTGACTATGAAGTAAGTATTTTTGAAGTATAATTCATATATTTCACGGCTAAAAAAGCATAAATGATCCATATAAGAGTGGATCTTTCCTCTTTTGTGCGTGAATTCATTTATTTTCACCGTCTCACAAAAGAGTCAGTGCACCTTGACTTAAAGTTTTATACCGTCTCGTTTTTTTCCTCTACGACTTTTTTTCTTCAATTCTACTTTTTCCATTTTTTTTCTCTTTCATAAGTAGTTTGTTTGACGATAGCGAGTAAAATAGGAGAAACGCACTTTTCGAGTTGGATAGCACGTAACAAAAAGATACAAATTATAACCTGAAGGGTTTTATTAGTACTTGTGTGGAGAGGAAAGAATAAAAAGAAGAAATCTACATACTCATTTCACGTTCCTGTGATATTCTTTATGTGATTCTTTAGAGTTAAAACAAAAAAGGTGAAAATGTAGAGTTTCTAGTTTCTTTTCTTGTGATTCTTTGAAAAGTTTTAGTTTTACTCTTGAATATTAGCCTTTGAACCAAACGATGAGGGAAACTTAACTGCTTCTGAGTTTTTCTCTCTTCACAATTTATCATCTTTAGATGTGTTATACAGCTAATATGCAACACCAAATTAGGCAGTGACTTGTTAACTTTAATAGTTGTGTTTTTTCTTAAAATAAATGAATTCGTCATCGTGTTTTACTAGATGTAAGAGGGCTATGCGATGTCTCGTAAGTAGTCAGAGTATTTTCCATACTCTTTTAGCATAGAATAAGGCTTATATGTATATAAGGCATATATGAACCTTATTCTATGCTCTTTTAGAAAACTTTTGGACGGGCATCAAAATTCTTTGTAAAATGATCGAATTTAATATTTGATGAATCATATCCCACGGAAAACCAAAGAATCACAGTTTTGACCCCCTACGGTTGCGTGACTGCTTGTCAATGTAAAATATAGAAATATCGCAGAGTAATTTTAACTGAACTAAGCTAAAAACGGAAAAAAGTGATTTGTAGGCTTTTGTAAATCCCAGTTTTTATTCTACAATTTTTTTTCGTCTGCTGCTACATTTTAGTGAATGGTGTGAGCCACAGATGCATAGTTTTCTCTTTTCATTCCATTAGATTCAATTGACGACACAGGCTGCTAGACGTTCTGATTCAATTCAAGGCAACGCAGAAAAGATTACTCAGAAACTCTCCCTCGGTCTGGTCAGTTAGGTCCATTTATTTTTTTAGGATAACCATGAGTGGACAAAGGCCGAATAGATGGAAGGCTCAAGTGAGTAAATGGGATTTTTACTAGTCGAGAACCAAAGGAGATTACAGAAAATCTCACTTTATTATCTACATGACAGTCGCAAGTTGAAAAAAGAAGTCCTTCAGATAAAAATACTCTCATTTTTTTCGCTCAATGCTTGCATACTGGGCTTGAATTCATTTGTGCTGCGTGCGAGTCCAGGTTTGATTTTTTATCGCTTCAACTGAGTTGAACAAATCAGACGATTTTTTTCTCAAGTGAGATTTTTCTAAACTCCCGCCGCGGGAAGGAGGAGAACTTTTACTCCAACTGTTTTTAACCGTCCTCGACGTAACGGTTTTATCCGATATATTTTTCAAATTGTATAAAACATTCGGCCTATGATCAAATGTAAAGCTAACAAATTCGAGAGACTAGCGAGTTGATTTTGGTAAAACTGGAAAATAAATCCATCTCGAACCAAGAGCCCTTTAAGCACTCACATTCGTCGTTTTAAGGATTTGAGTCGGCAACCTTGCTGGGCCAAAGCCTAGCAAAACAGGGTTCTACGCAAAAAAAGGATTTCTCTGTTCGCTTTCTGCGTGTAAGCTACTTGTGCGATAAAAGTGCACTTTCACCATTATTTTCTAGAACTGCATGTGTGAAGTAAAGAACCGAGGCCAACATTTTTTGGTAAAAAGAATTGATTCTGAGTCATTTCTTTCGATGTCTCGTCTTTAGCATTATTTCTATCCGCGTTCAGTTCATTTTTTTTCACGTGGAGTACATTAAGCAGTCGTTCAAAATACTGCTGATTTGATTTACTTACCTGCTTGAATGTATACAAACTGGTTCATCAATGGTTGGAAATCATTGCCATTGTTTGTGCGCTCTAGTAAATGTTGAATTTATTACTTTGGTTTGTTAAACAGTTTACACAAAAAAGCATTTACGATGCTTCTCAGCAAGATCTATTCGTTAAGTTGTCTCAGTCATGGTGGGTAAAGTAGCTTCCTGAGCAATGACTGTTTGCCTGTAATTTTTTTAACCACAACTTGTTTCCTTTTAAGCCCTTCTCTCTGCCACTTTCTGCTTTTTCCGCTCAACTGAAACCATTACTGTTTTTTTCGTCTTACGACGAGAACAGTATGTTGTATGTGGAAGAAAATCAGGAACGGAAGCCTTCGCTAGGAAGAAAAGACGTCGTAGTATCAGCAGTTGTTGCAAGCTAACAACCTACCAACTCTCGGTATAAATCCTGTGTGTTTCCTTTTTAGGAAGGACCAAGAAATCGTCAAGAAGACAATTGCAAATTACTGATCCACTTCTAAACTATCATGGAGAGTAAGTCTATCGCATAATAATATATGATCCGTTTTTGGTTTCAGGGTTTTCCTCTCTTTCGTGGACAGAAAGCTGTAACCACCTATTTACTACTTTACTATCCACTTTTCCTCGTTCCCATTATCTTTTATAATGATAATGCAGAAACGTATTTACAGAGGAACTTTTGATAGTCGCCAACTACGACAACGTCCATTGCCACCAGCGAAGGCAAGCTGTTGGCAGGCTGAAAGTTTTGCAAACGAAAGAAATAAGAATGCCACTAAATATTACTAGCTGATGGCGTTGGTACAGTAGTGGCAGTACTTATAATTTCTCTAGCAGTAACACATAAACTTGTAGTTTTTTGTGGTTCTGCCCGTCTGGAGAGGTAATGCAACTGAAGCTTAAGAATAACTCAAGAAAGTACTTTTGAACAAGAAAAAACCAACCAACCACAAGCACACATGATGAACAATAAGAATCAAACAAAAAAGGAAAGATGAAAAAAACTTAAAAAGAAAGCTGAACTCAACTCACAAGGCTTTTTTACGGACTTAATGCGTATTTGTGTCTCACCCTGTGAAATAAGAACTTCTTAATGACAGAATGAATGAGAAAAGGAAAAGAGGTATCTGGGCAAACACATTTTTATCCATGTTGCCTCTCCACGTTCTCCTTACTTTATATCCATAATGACTCAAATAGGTAGAACAATAGTTTGTTATGCGTGCCATGTAAGTGGGATGAAACAAAAAAAAAGTGTGTCTTCTCAGAGTTATTTTCTAAAAGCAGGACTTATATTAAGTTGTATGGAATGAGCTACAATAGCTGATTTCCGCCCTTTTTTTATAAAGTTTTACGGGTACTTAAAGGAAAAATATATATTTTTTGTCAGAAAAAAACCCTGAAACTTTTCATTCTCAATTTACGTGAAACTCTTTAAAAAAACTGAGCATCTGCATCTTTAACGTAAATAGAAGAGAATTTTCTCAACATTCTGCACAAGGCAATTTTTTCCAAGTAGTGTTGGTGTTGTTTCATAAGCTGACAAGAAAATGTTGCCAGTATATTTTTCCCCTGTTTGTATGTTGCTGATTTACAATGTGTGTGACAGACGAAACAGACTCCTATATTTTTTTCTTTTACTTTCCCGAGAAGACAACAGCTCGTTGTGTGCATAAATAGTAGGTCGGTACATTTAGGTATATTATTATGCTAATGATAACTCAACTAGAAACAGAAAAATATGTCATGGCTTGAGTATACCTTCAACCTTTCGCAGAAACTTGTTTCAATTTTCGTCTCTGTAGTATTTACGGAAAGTGCCTATTCTGCGGCTGCTACATGCACCATACCATCTTTTAGGTTTGCAACACTTCTGAACATTTTTGTTTTTACGGTCTTACTTCAGAGAAAGTTTTCTGTTTTCGGGAAGGAAACAACTTGGTAGAACTATAAAGAATTTTACTTAATATTCCAATTTTGCTTTATGAAGCTGCCAGTATATGTGCTTTTCGTTACCAGACAGGATGCGAATTTTTCCACGAAGAGAGCACGTGAAAGAGGGAAAAAAATGAGATGAATATTAGGAGCTTTCACGGTTTATTCCACATTTATTTGGAACTCTGTCGATTTTTGTGTTCTACTTTTTGTTGCTTTCATTTGCAAAATAAAACAATTCAATCCCAGTTTTCGTTCGTTTTTTCAACGACAGCAATCCGTCTTATGGCAAAACAACAGCAGAACTACTGAAGCTCCTTACATAGAAGAGTTATTTTTCGTCATGTGGGCCACAAACAATGAGAAAAAAGAAGGCAAAAACCTCTATAAAACTCTTCCTTTCTGCTCATGTTCTTTTACATCCATATTTTCTGGTGCTTTCATTGTATCGAAAAGTGCAAACTCAAGTTCTGATACGATACATGAAATAAAATATAATGAAATGAAGTGTGTAATATCAAAGTCTACTTTTGGTCAAATTGTCAGATCAACAACAGGATGACGACACAAAGATGGTCGTATACCGTTTCCTTCCTATTCCTAATATGATTTGCATATCAAAATCTACATTTATATTCAGTTGAACACACGCATATAAAACTTGAAAAGCAATATTTTCTCTGCCTTTCACACCTTTCCCATGTAACTTTCTACGGAACATTAAACCAGTGCCCTGAGTGAGAACTTCTCACTGTCAACCATTCAATCAATAAGCGAGTGAGGCTTCAAGATAGGGCATTTATCCGCGAACCGCATCGTATCAAATAAAAGCTTATCTAAAAGATTCGTTCAATCTCATATTACTTACCAAAACTACAGCAGGCAGAAGCTGTACAGTTGAGAGTTAGCTATATAGCATGTTTTATCTCTCAAAAAATATGTTTGGTCTATTTCTTTCTTTTGCTTACTAAGTTAGAATCTACCCCATAGTATTATCTTGTTTTGTTATTTTTGTAAGGCCAACATTAAAGTGAAAGCGAGAAGGAAAAACGATTTACTTTAATTATTTTGTCTCATGCTTTTCTCTAGAACTATGTACATTTGATACTTTGTGATTCACATTTGCTAGGCATTGTATGTATATGGAAGACGATGAATAATTTTTGCATTGTAGTTTAACACATGACTTATGCCTGTTTACTTTCAGTTTTGACCTAAGGAGGTCTGAAAGGATTTTTTAATAGAATCCACATGAAGTCATGTACCTATCAATAATATAATGTCTTGATGTTACATATGAAGACAGCAGTTTGATAGCATTCTTTTATCCAACTACCTCCTCTTTCACATAATAACACGGATGTTCTTTCTACTCTACCTGCTAGAGCTGCTCTTCCAATAATCGTACAAGTTAACTGCGTTCCTTCAATCCTTTTTTTGGTCTTTAGAAACTTGCTTGATATGTCTACCTTCAAGAAAAAAGAGCAGCTTAACCACGTAGCAATCCTAGCCGTAACACATCCGTCGTTTCATTCTTAGTTTCTTCAGCTTTTTTTAACAATATCTCGTCAGCTGTCTTCTTCAACTGTCTTTCCCCTTAGTCCTCTTTCTCCTGACTACTCAGAACGAGTGAAGTTGTGTGTATGTAAAAAGTGAGAATAAGAAGGAAGAGCATTCAAGAAACGAAAACGTCGCGTTTCTTCTTACAGGATATTACTTACTTTTTTCTACTTTTTCTTCCGTACTTTCTCCTTCTCGTCTCCCTATGATATGACAGCTAGCTTACTCTTTGAACATTTCACCGACTTCATACCAAATCCTCCCTCCTCATCCACCAAACGAAGCAGATGATGATGTATAAAATACAACGATATAATAATATTCGATAACAATGTCTTTATGTGAACTCCTCCAAGAATAACGTATGTAGGTATACTCGAAGAAATCTATCTGCTAAAAGAAGTGTGTATGATCTTCACTCTTCAAGACGATGAGAAAAAAATGTCGTTAGCTTGTTTCACTTGAGAAGCGACGAAAAATATTGGAAGTGTCTATAAAAGAATTATGTCAAAGNAAATGTCGTTAGCTTGTTTCACTTGAGAAGCGACGAAAAATATTGGAAGTGTCTATAAAAGAATTATGTCAAAGTTGAACGATACGGGAAATGACATTTTCTTGGTAGGCTCACGTACATCATTCGATATGACATTCTCCTTGAGCCGAATGTGATTGATGTCGTTGCTACTGAATAGATGATGATGTAAGAATGGGATTTTTTTCTATGAAATAGTACCTACCTAGGTGTACACCATCGCTCCAACCAAACCCAATTTCATGTGGGGATGATGATGGCGAGTAAGACGGTTTAGTAGATTGTGGTACTCGTCTGGTAATGTTGTAAGTGTACTTTTATTTGCTCGTTGTTACTTGATCTTCGGCGACGATAGTAGGCCCACCAAGAATCGGCAACGTGCGTGGTACTTCTCTTTACAACTGTTTAGGTAAAGAAGGATGTTCAAAAGAAAGTAAAAATTTGTTGATCCAATGATGACAGAGAAAATCCTTGAAGGTCTGCAAGGGAGTGTGATACACGAAAAAGTTTCTTTTTCCGCCAAAAATTCAGTTATTATTATTGTATCATAAAAAAATGTGTATACAGAAACGGTTTATGAGAGAAGTAATCGTTTCATCACTGCATCATGGAACACACCATAGGCCACACACAATCTCTTATAATCCTCAACAACTAAGAATGTTCTCATATCGCATTGGATGCAATATGCGATCCTTATGTAATTGATCTTCCCCTTCAATCCTGTCGAGTAAAAAATGAGCAGAAAAAGTACTCCTTACGAAAATTGGATTGTAACAGAGGTTTGAGCTTTTCTCTAACAAGTACTGTTATACCTATAAATGTCTTTTTGGTATGTTTTATGACTACTCTTTGTTTTAGTCAGCATTCCCTCCAGGAATGGAATACAGCTGGAGCCCTTTAATAAGGATTATTGGGACGGCTCAACTTGTCATTATATTTTTGTGTTTTAGAGTAGACCAACCTTCCGTTCAATGCAGTTGAAGATTAATGCATGTGTGGGGGCCACACAAAAGGATCTACACAAACTATCATATATTCAGTAGAATTATTTTCTTAGTTGGAATGTTGACAATGAAGGCATGAAGAAAAAAACGTACACATACATGTCCTTAATCTGCACAATGATGCATGCTGGAGACACGTCAGAAAACAACAAGAGTTATGTGAGCTTCAGGTTTACTTTTTTTTATTAAGAATCATAAAAAGTATTTGAGTTCATGGGACAATAACGAAGAGCTTGTTGACAAGGATAAACTTTCACAGCCACTGAAATAGCTCATCATTCTTGTGTCATGTTGGAATACTTTGTGTTTCTGAGCTCTGTCCTCATCTGTCTTTATAGCTCGTCCCATGTTTCTATGTTCTGCTGACGATGCAATAGTCAACGAAGCTTTTCCGCGGCACTGTTATAAATTGTTTGAAATGTGTTTAAAAGCATTCCTTTTACTGGTCTATTTATGTCAGTACTCAATGCAATGTTAAACAAGCAATTCCCCTTGTTTTTTTTCTCACTCTTTGTAGGTGTCAGAAAATATGTCATTTAAAACTCATTTGTCAATTACATTCCACTTTCACTTCAAGTAAAAAACTTCCACTTTTCCAGATGTCCCATTCAAGTTTTTTCTCTTTTGGAAGTTTTACTTCTGTTTTTACGCTCTTTCTGCAAATAAACTGAACATTTGATTAACGTCAAGCACACGTAGGAAATCTAATCGTTGTATTAACAAAATTATCCCACACTACATTTTTTTGCTTATCCAAAGCAATTATTTTCTCCTGGTATAGAATGTATATAGGTATACTTAAGAGAAAGCTTGCAATTT
>VICI01003182.1:0-13985 GCA_019593645.1 Akabosia matsudoensis | reverse complement strand
ATTAATATTTTTTGTACGAGGAAATGACAAAATTAACCGACTGAATGACTAGAAAATTGTGATTTACTAAGCTTGTGAGAGAGATACTAAATTGTGAAGATTGTGAACCTGTTTCTGAAAACGATCGGAAGGTTAGATTGTAATAAAATAGATGTAGCATTTAGCTTGAACTTAGTTAGACTAAAAGACAATCGTAAGATATGCAAAATTTAGCAGATATATTGTGTATTTTTGTGGAACCGGATAATCCTTGACTCAAGTTGAGAAAAAACCTTCGAATTTTTGCACTTAAATGCTCACACGAATGTAATAAACTTTCTGACCGTAGTGCATATAGGACATTTTTAAGTGTCACGGAACTTAGCAAAGGCAGTATATTATATAGCGGAAATACAAAAATAGAAAATAGCAATAGCATAATAATTTGATAATCATAAAGATTTGTCAAAGCGTTGTTGCAACTGAGTTGAGTTACTAATTTGTACTGTTCACATATGAAGGTGTCAGTCAACTTCTCATGGTCGGGATGCTTGTGATCATAGTCAATGGAGGGAAATCAGCGAAAAGAAATTGCTGATTTTCGATGTAAAGATTTTACATTTACCGTTATTTACACTTTTTCCTGAAGTATGTATTATAGTATAGAACCATTGTGAACAAAATATGCAACTGTTTACAAGATATTTAGATATTTGATTCTTTCTTTTACCTGACTTTGTATTGATATATGCAACATAAATAAACAAAAACAAACTTACAATCCGTCGACTGCTTCGATATAGTCATAATCGATGCCCAGTATCCTCATTTGATTTTCCATTTTCTCGAGACGATCTGGTCGGCGCTTCAAATTAATCATGTATATTTTATCAAACCCAATTGTCGACGCAGGCATTTCAGGGGCGACATATTTAACCAGGGCTGGTAGAGGCTCCAACGGAGGATTCCAGTATGCTGGTTAAGCGACAAAAAATATCAATAAAAACGCCCACGAGTAAAGATGGCAGGGCTCAATGTAAAGAAACAATGGGAGAACCTGTTAGAGAATAATGCGGATTTTTTCAAACGTAAATGCTTGGTACCTACTTGCAATTTCAACCCGAAGATTAACCATTTGCTCGTAATCAATCGTCAACTGGGATTCGTCATTTAAGGGAGCTGGGATGTATCCATACTCGAGATCGTTGCAAATTTCCATTGTTATATTAAGTCTTTTAGCGTTCGCAGCGAACAAAATAATGTCATCCTCTGGCATTGCCGGATCAAATCGCTCAAATGTTGGAATACGTTTTGGCCGAATATCCATCAACACTGCACTGTTTATCAGTGGCACAGGGAAGCAGCCGATTTTCTTACGTTCAATTATTTCCGTGTATTCTTCCGTACGCACGTAATAGTAATTTTCAACTCCTCCCCAAAAGTTGCTGTACATTCCACCAGACGTGAGCATTGGAGCTAATAAAGGCTTTTGTTTTCTTACTAGGTACTTCAGCGTTTGATTATTGATTACAAAAGCATCTGCATCTAAAAGCTACATGGATTAAAGAAAGCGCTTTCATTCAAATGTACGAAACTGGCTTTAAAAAAAATAGAAATCGCGCAATTTTGTAGTGAATAACGTACCCAAATGTAGTCGGCCCAGACTTTTCTTGCTAGCTTGATTGCTTCCTCTTTCAGTCTTATAATATGGCGAAATCTTTGAGCTGACCATGTCACGGGGTTGCTACCCTGGTCGGATTGACGATCTGGTGGAGAATCGGTAATCGAAACGGACACGGAATGGTATTTTCCCCATTCGCCGACTTCTTTTTCCCATGCCCGTAGTATGTCCGGTGTCGCATCTTCATTGTGGTCACTTTTAATCCTGAAATATGAAAGGTATAGGACTATCAGCATATTATTCGGAAAATTTACAATATTTATGTGTTAAGCAAGCACTTACCATATAGCAATCCTGTCCTTTGGATAGTCTAGCTTGTCAATCAAGTTGAGGAAATAAGGAAGGGTATGCGCCTTATTTCTTGCCAAAACAGCAATGAACACTGTCGGATCTAGTTGGTTCACATTTGACGGAAGGTCTTCAAGAAGCTCGGGTGGTACAAGATGCCCACTTTTTTGGGCTAAACTAAGTGTGACTAGAAAGGTTACAAAAACTTGCAAGGAAATCCTCAAAGTGGAAAAGCTGCTTTGAGCCATGGTAGAACTAAAAACGGTAAAAATTTTCCTGAGATTCAAAATGGCACGGCTTAATCATGAAAATCTGCGCACATCCATTCTCCGGTCAACACTATTCCACTTCCTGGAGACGCTTGGTGTTGAACGCGTCGTATCGTTCAACTGTTTGTAACTTCATTCATTCCTTGCTACAACTTTTTCTCTCAGTTGTCGTTCTCCAAGTCTTATCAATATCCAAAGACATACTCCTGTGAATGCAATTGATATTTCTTTATGGCACAGTGACAGTTGACCGCATCAGCACACAATGTGAACACAAGCATGTCTCGACTGGGACAATAAAATACTGGTTGTATTTGCAACACAGTTGAAGTTAATTTTTAAAAGCTTGTCTTGTTCCATGGCTCACGTTATCCTATACATGGCACATTGAAGGAAGACAGTTTGTCTCTCGAAACTTTCAACGTTTAGTTTTACATTATGAATTTACTTTTTTTTATTTGAAAGATTTGACTGTGTGACATACATCAGATTCCTGACATTCGTGACATTATAACCAACGTAGAAAGCAACGTGAAACAACAGTTCTAAAATGCAATCTCGCACTTACAATTGCCGGGTTCGCTTACTTTAATTAGAAATGAAACAATGACTTTGGCAAGTGCAAGTGTCAAGTGTAATTATTCTAATGAACCACATCCACATGTGCAACACATAAACATGCTTTTAATTGTTTTCGCGTGCAAACATACATACAACCAAAAAACAACATTAGATGATGTCAGCTCAATAGATTTTATTGTCAATGATATTGACTCCGAGCTCTAGAGTTTACTGTGCAACATATTTATAGCAGGATGTGTATATTTTTCAGATTGATATGATCTGTTATGTATTCCACACAGTCAAAACTTACAGAGAAATATTCGATGTCTTGTACACAGATAAGCATTTTACGAGGAAAAATTTTCAAGTAAATGACGAAAGGAAACTTTCTGTCAACATAAAAGAGGTGCACATGCAGCACGGTATTCCAGTCCCACTCCATACCATATTCCTCCGATCATGCTATCATCTGGGATTGTGAATGCCGCTGCTGTGATGCAGAAGAGAGACTTGGACATTATTGGAAGAAGATCAGTTTACATGTAAGACGGTCGCTGCCAGTTACGTAATAAGCTACAACGTACAGCACAGGCTCGATGGCTTCAAGAGGACCAAAGGAGTCGATTGACTAAAATTGACTACACTAAAAGGAACATTGAGGGTACCACACATGAAGGCGTTATAATATGCAGAATGTCATTTTTCGGTTGTGCATGTTGGGTTGTACGCTTCAATTGATACGGAAACGCGATCTCCAATCTTCATCCATTGCCTCAATCTTATATGAACGTGTGCATGATTCTCGCTCCTTAATCTGTTTACTTACAAATTGAACAATGACATTTCACCAATTCTATAACTTAAAAAAATTAAACTTTTCTGGATCCAGAAACAAATGTTTTTTTTTTTTGCATGGATGGTTTTTAATACTTTTTGCTATTACTTTATATTTACAGACCAAGTATAGCACAATAAAAACGGACAACATTTGAGGCACAATCTCCGTATAACTTTAACAAGTAGACTTAATTGTTAATAATACTGGGTTACACAACTTACATTAAGGTGTTAATCGAAAAAAGTCTTGTCATAATCTCCATATTCAACTTTTATATTTGGCCTAACAAAAATTACTTTGAAATCAAAGACCACTCTCTCTATTTTTATTACAACAGAAACAGTTTGACATATAAGTCAAAACTAACAGAACCTTTGTAAGGTAATACATAGTCTAAAGCTTGCTTAAATCGGTTTAAAATAGATAGATTCATTTGCAACTCAAAAATCAAATTATGTAGTAACTATTTGACTGCAACACATCATACTGGTCTGGTCATACATGTGTTACCGCCAAGTTACCTCCCACATACTAAGCACAGGTATTGATTGCTCTTTTTTTTCTTCGAAGCTGCAATGTAGCATTTAAGGCATTTTGAAAGAGTGTCGTTTAGAGACTTTCAACAATCTCTTGACATGCGATTAAGGGTACAGTTATAGAGATTTTCAAGATTAAGTATTCAAAAATAACATTCATAATAACGCCCTATCTAGGGTATCTCATACCCTAATTCCGCACATTGTACGCTAATATTATCTTCATAGCTAGCAAACGATTAGGTTCCGGCCTTTTCGTTAGAAACGAAGGTATTTACCACGAACTCCTATAAAATACCTAATATCAATTGGATTTTGTGCACATCGATTGAATATGAGTTAGTGATTACCGTTTACTTACTTACTCCATCAAAAAACCTATTTGAGGAGGGCAGTAACCCTCCAGATCTGAATGAGTTGTCGTTTGTATGATTGCTTAACATGGAAATGCTGAAAAGACTTCATCAATCATGAATCGCAGCTTAACTGAAACGCTCTGCATTCATAATGACAGAAGTTAGGCTCAATAAAACATTCAAATATAAATAGGCTGACATAAACTGATTGCTTGAATTCTTCCACAGGGCATAATCATCGTGCTTTTGGCTCTATTTTTTTCCGTTGATGTTTCCTTTGACTCGCATTTCCATTTTCGCCAATGAAGCATAGTAAGTAATGATCTTGTTCATACAGGCAAACAGACGTGTACACATTTTTTCTCTCATGAACACGCGTAATACCAAAATCTTGTATTCCTCAAAAATTGTACTTCACACTTTTTTAACCCCCACATTCATCGGCGTATAATAAAATAGCATCTTTTCAGAAACACGATGTTAAGTAAGAAATTATATACTAAAAACTGCGTTATTCTATCATTTTTTATGGGTACGTTGTGAATGATGTAAAATGCTTTTTAGCTGTGTTCCACCAGCCGTCGTTTTGCACGACTTCCTCGGGTGTCAGCCATAGAAAGAACCCATTGCCTGTAACTGATGACACAAAAGATGGAGTAAAGGATGACAAGTGAAGCAATCGAGACGAATGTCACTGTGATCACCATCCGATCCAATTTCCAAGAAAATAGTAGCGGAACCGGGATCCATGCGATGTGCACAAGTAAACTTAGAAAAGTCATCAGGAGCCAGCACAGCGTTCCCCGAGTTGCTTCCTTTAAAAAAATTCAAACAAACACAAAATAAACGGTTTGTTTATAACAACAAAATAGATGTGAGTTTTAAATGAGATCGGGTTTTTGAATCAGAATCAAAAGAAATGGTAGCTTCGGAAGAAGTTGATCGGAGATATGTATTGCGAAAGTGCGGTGAATTTGCATAATATATAATTTTTGCTGTTAAAGAAACTTTCATAAGCTTACTATTAATCTATTTGTCTATCTATATTAGACATGTTTGTGCTGACTAGGTGAAAGATATAAAAATAGATAGTTCCACTTGTATAAGAAGCTTCATTCATGAGAGTACACGCAAGATTGGAACTGATCAGGATATCAACGAGCTGTCTTCGCATATATCCCTTTTTTATTGCAGGATTACATGCAAACTCACACAAGAAGCTGTTTTACTTTGACTTGCTCTGATTCAAGAAAAACGAGGGCTGTCTCTCAGCTCAGTGTATGCGCGCATAAATTTATTGCTGACTTTGCTTACCTCCCAAGTCCCATAAAGCATGATGAAACTGGGGATTGAATGGAGTGCTTGGATTGTGATGGTGGCGATTAACAGGATTTGATATGCTGTAAATTCAACATTAAAAAACAATATTTTTTTTTTGTATTTATTCAATCTGTTTTCTTTCAGCAAAGTTTGCTGTCATCATCGTAATACAAAAGCACAATAGTAAACAGGTTTTTCTGACTCCGGTACAAGAAATATTTGCTATTACAATGTCATGCAGGTAGTTTTAACAGAGAATAAAAACTTGTAAAACTTACGGTAAGGGTCCTCGGGGGGATCAATCCATTTCAAATGAGGAACATGTAGCAGTAAGACAAGAAGCAAAGATGCACTGATAAGAAGATCGTAAACCTGAAAAATCATTTGTATATCATTAATTTTTGATGAAAGATTAGGTGCGCTCAGAGGTACATGACATCATACGTCATACACGACTAACGACGATGATCAAATTGGTAAAAAATGTTTTTTTTTCTTAGCGGACTTTGTTTCGCTTAATCAAAAATCAATGAGATGATTCATACCATGGACATAATGGCGAAATATTTTGCTCCTGACCGTAGGTCGAGAAGGCCGCAGCAACAACTGTTGACTAGCGTCATCCTGGGGTAATTTATATCGCAAGTTTCGTTCTCAAACCAAACTTGGTAGTTTTACGACTGCGATTGCAACCCTTTTAGTAAAATTTCACTCCAAAAATACTCTACGCGTATGGGGAAAATTTTGAAAACCGATGGTCAGGTACATTTAAGGCAACAAGTTTGCGATAAAACGTTTTCTAAAGACACAATTTAAGGCCGGTTGATTTCCTCATTAGAGTTAATGTGATCTCAAGATATTTTTTATAGAATTGTTCAAGTCGTTTAGCAGATTTCTTGTCAGTTACTGTGATTGTCTCCGAGCTGAGGTTAATGCAATCGTAAAATCACTCGTTAGATAAAACATGCGCCAAGCTGCGCAAACCTTTATTGTTGTTGCCTACTCTTTGTGTTGCGTGACATAAATACGGTAATTAATTATACTATTTTTTAAACCGCGAACGGTCTATCGGCTTTTCTCTTCACAAAACAAGCAAAATGTTGAATCCATCACAGATGCATGAAAACACTTTTCTCTGGGCCAATTGCTTAAACTTGTTTTCTCATCGATTTTCCGTACACCCGTAATACGCTTCAACCTTGAAAACGGTGAACAGATCCAAAGAAATGTTGCCGTGAAGCTGCAAAACGCTTGATACGTAGAAATACTAATAATTACTCTGCAAATCGCTTGCCTGATTTATTTTAATTTCTTTTACACTTCACGTTTACACGCCTGAAACGGTAACTTTAGCCGATAATGTTTCCAACCAATGTGCTAATTTTATCGGTAAACCACACGGCACGGAGAAAAGTGGATGCTGTCGCGTTTTCAACTGAGATTGTCACTGTGAAAGAACACACAAGAAACCACTGATGAAGATGATCCGTGTGTCTTCGTGTGCGCCCAAGCTTGGTATGCTCATCGTAGTAGTAAACCTTGGCGTAACATGCGTGCGAATTTGTAGTAGCACACGTTGAGGACGATGAAAACCGTGATAAGTTTCCTTTCTCGTGTTTCTTCTCGAACAGAATATTCATGTAAAAAAACACTGGCTATACGGTTTGTAGTACTTCAAACCTCAATCTACAAAACTACACACAAGAATGACTGACGATGAGAATGATCATGACACGCTATCGTAGGAGGAGAGACGCATACCTATATAGATTTTCTTATACTTCTTCTTCTACTTCTTTTCTTGTACGTGCATACATAGACTATTATTTCTTCCTAACGATTGCCAGTAAACAATATTAATAAAGAGGAAAACAGAATAAGTACAGAGATGGGTTTTGTTTGCTCACTAAAGTAGAAGAAACATAAAAAAATCGAGGATTTGCTGGTTTAAAGGGTTTAAATGCCAAACACAACATTACGTCTGCTGTGGCTCATTGCTCACAGAGATTTTTTTTCGAAAAAAAATCCTTGGTCTTCATATACATAGCGTACTTTTTTGTGACCAGAATATCATGTTGCCTAAAAGATGATTATAGCAGTGCTTCTATGGTATAATAGTGGCATTCACAATTCTATTAAGGGATAGGATGATGGAGTATCTTGCATGAAAACTATATTCAATCTGAGTATTATTTTTCGTCCACCTTTTTAGAAGCACAAAGAATGATGCTCGAGCGAGATGACTATGGCACATACCCCATAAGCGTATGAATCTCTTTCAGTTGGTTGCTCACCATTTAAGCTGCTAGCATCAATAATAGTAAGGCAAATAGAGGTGATACATGCACACTGTCTTTTGTGGCAATATGGACAAAAAAAATGGACTGAATGATGCTGCTGGCGTGTGTGGAGTAAAATCATTACTGACATTAGAGCTTGGCTGCCAAGGTCTCTATCAAAAACCTTCACGAAATTCCCTACTCGGTAAATCGAGGATAGAAAAGAGACTACTGCTTCTCTAATCATGGTAATGATGACTATGCCAATGGAACTGTAAAAAACGTAGCAAGTTTAAGGTGATGTTGGTATAGACAAGGTAAAAAAATCCTTTGTAAGCCTTTTCTCGTCTGCTCGACAAAGAGAGAACGCCCGTCTTTTTTAATCACATTAACAAGATTAGCTAATGACTAATTCGTTTTTCGTTTACTTTACGCTTATCTTCATCTCAAGATCAAGTAGGCACTGTTTTTCGTCTTTGTTCAGTTTTTACTTTTCCCTTGCGTACATATATTTTTACGGTTGTTTGTCAAGCTCTCTTTGGAAAGTTTTGAATTCAATCAGATTTATTTTTTTGTGGGAGGATATGTTCTTGTTGAAACTCAATTTATTGTAGTCTTTTTCTCATAAGTTTGAAGAAAGGGAAGGAAGAAGGAGAGTGCTTGAGACTTTGCTAAAATTAGATGGAAGCAAAAAAAGACATGTGCTGTCGTGTCTTGTGTTTTCTCTCGAAAAAACAATTTCCGTTCTCTTCAGAGCGACTCGTCATTAAGTATCTGTTCATTACTCATGAAGACAGCAAGGCAAATTCTGGCTGAAGAGGAAATGAAGTCAACTTTATGTAGGATGCTAAAGGTCATCTCATTTATTACGAGCGAGATTTATAATAATGAATGACAACGAAACTGACGAAGTGAGTAAATGACTTTGTTGTATATGAACCTTAGCGAAAAATGCATTATCATCGTGACAAACGCAACTCACAACTCACAGTTTGTCGAGTCTTTTAATATGAATGTCGATTATGTGTAGGCGTCTGTTTTGCATTCAGACCTTCTTTTCTTCCATTCTGTTTTGCTTGTATGTATCTCCATCTCATAAATAAAACGTTCACGTACATTGGAGAAAAGGCGTATGCCAAAAAACGGTGTGTGTGTGTAAAATATTCCAAAAGGTATTTAAAAGGCATTTATAACAAAATATCACCAAAAACATCCTGTCTCAAAAGGCTATAATGACGATATTATCAAAAAACGGATATTTAAAGGTTGTTCTAACATTTTTGATGGAATTAACATATTATGCAAACGACAGGATTATCAGATACGATAATAAAGACAACATTTCCTCCGATAAGGAACGACAGGGAAATGAGTGCGTACAGAAACGCAATGCGTAAGAAGAAGAGGTATACCTCTTTTATACAATACAGTGAACATGTGGCTTTCTTCCTGTCGACTTTTTCCTTTTTGGCATTTTCTTGAGATCCTCCCTGTTTTTTCGAAGAAAAAATTTGACTGTTAGCCGAAGAGTGTCACTAAAAGAAATATGATGGGTCGGGCAAACCAAGGGTGAGACAGACGTGCTGAGTGGGCCTGATGGAGATGATTGCAAAAACATGAAAATATTTTTTCGTTCCTTTTTTCACGTCCACGAGGGTAGCTGAATTTTTGAACGGATAAGATCCAATATTGAGCCTTGTTTACATGCAGGGCAAGGAATTTTCAAGTGAAAGATGACACGATGCGAACCCTTTTGAGTCATGTCATCATGATCATCCGCGTACGTAAAATGATGAATCGACGATATAAAAGTGATGATGATAGCAAAAACTGGCGCATTTTTATCTCATTTGGGATTTGAACAATAATATTATTTTTTCTCTCGGGGAGATCCCAAAATGGACAAGAAGAACAAGACGATGAAGTGTCGAGACACAAAGTGGATGCAAATTTGAAGCATTAGAAAAATATAAAAGTGTGTAATAGCCCGTTACTTCCTAAAAGCATTTGAAACACTTCCCCCCAACCTTTTTGACATTCTTTTAGGCTGAACGAAAGACTCTGTCTTGAAAGCGTCTTTTCGCATTAGGAAAAGAAAGAGAATGATTGTGACGCAAACTTGAAATATAATAATGATCATCTCGCAGAAGATTGAATACAAACACAAACAGTGTCAAACGCATTGGCTTTCTTACGTAATGGAAATGGGAATGAGTTTAATGAAAGACCTCGATTATTCTTTCGTGGACTACAATGTTTACATTCGATATTGCCGAAAGATGTGTAGTGTAAACAGTCCGTGTTGAGGCTTGTTTTTTTTTCTCGTTAGATAGGAATGCATTATTCAAACATAACGGTGATGAAACAGTTTTGCATAAGTCTGACCTAGTAATTCAAGGTAAACAGAAGCAAGTGAGAGATTGGGAGGAAGGATAGAAGCAAAGAAAAAAAATTGGCTTCATGGAACCAAGAAGCTTTTGCTTCAAAAAAGCGAAATTGTGTATTAGTAATGTTTAAATTCACTGTCTAAATTTGATATATGAATTGTATTGCAAATTTATTACAGGCCAAATTTTTCTTTGGATTTATTGTAGGATTACAAAGCATGCTACTATTTTGTTTTTCATGGCGTAACACATACGGTGTAGCTTATTCTACTTCGAACAAATTACGAAAAATGCCTCATTTTGAACCAAATAGGAATGTATTCATAGACGAACTATTTCCCGATGTATTAATTTCATGGAATAATAGCTAATATTTCATAACCTATGATTTTACGAAAGGATATGTGAACCTTTCGCTTTGTGAGTTTTCGGGGAATAGGGGTGAATTGAGACATGCGTTTACAATTGAACTTTAAAAAAAATTATATGAATAGATAACTAAACAACATCAAGAAATGCACGAAATCTTATGCATCTTATTATTACCCTGAATCAAACCTGTCGCAGGTTTAATTACTGAAACTAAATGATTTTATGCCGGATATAAGACCGCATAAAAAGAAACATAGTCGCTGGTTGTAAATATTATGGTTCAGTAATACTTGGGCTTGCTTGTAGTGACGCCTATGCTGCTGAACAAAGTTGCACCATGGTTTGATACAAGATGCCACCCTTTTTTTCAGTTTGCCCCAATTTGTTTGGCTGGAATGGTAATGCATTCAAATGTGGCTTTTATATGCATAGCCAGCACCTATGAGCGTTGTTTTCATTACGGACGGTGTTGTTTAGATTGCGGTTTTTTAGGGTTTTCTTTCGGCAATCAGAAATAGTTACTCCACCGAAGTAAATATTGGATCTGGAAATTAAATTTAAAGCAGCTGTCAGCCACTGGCAGCAAAAGCAATTGGAGAGCTGTTGGTTCGTTAATTAATTAAAGTGGGAAAGGTAGAATCAACTTGAGTAGGAGGCTGTTGACAAAACGTGATCATGTGAGTCGAAAGAGTTATTTTCACCGCGTGAATGTGTGATTGTTTAGTTAGATTGGTCAATAATGATGAAATAATTTTAAATATTTTTTTTACTAGGGCGCGTCCTTCCAAAAAGGATGACGATAGGAGAAGAGACCGTAGATCTTCAAGCTCTTCTAGTTCGTCGTCTTCAAGCTCATCCTCGTCGTCTTCGTCATCGGGATCATCCTCGTCAGGATCTTCAAGCAGTTCATCGTCGTCATCCTCGTCTTCAGGGTCTCCGCAACCTCGTCGCAGAGATAACAAAGGAACTGAAAGGAAAAGTCCAAAGACGAAATCAACTTCAAGGTTAGTGTTGTTGTTTTGGTCGTTACATATTTTGTAGTAGGTTTCATAGTTCGGGTTAACAGATGAAAGTAAACTATCTTTTTAACTGTCGTAGATCTCCGAAGACGACAGATAATGCACCCGATAAAAGAGAAAAGGACCGTGAGCGAGAACGTGATCGTGACCGCGACAGGGACCGTGACAGGGGTGACAGAGATAAAGACCGTGATCGTAGAAGCCCACGTCGATCATCAAAGTCCCCACGACGCGGTAGGTCTCCAAAAACTTCACCCCCTCCGAAAAGAGGGCGGAGCAGATCACGGTCTCCAAGAAAGTCCCGATCTAGATCCAGGTCCCCGAGAAAGGACCGCGAGCCACGTAAGCTTACCAACAAGAGTTGTTTCCTAAATTGGCTTCAAACTCTCTAACGTCGATGCTTCTGAATAATTAGGTCGATCCCCACCCAAACGGGAGAGAAGCCCCACACCCAAACCTACCAAAATTCATGTTGGACGTTTGACAAGGAATGTTACAAAGGAACATTTACAAGAAATATTTTCAAGCTTTGGAACAATAAAGGTATGTGGCTCTTGAATCTTTAATTTTGTCGTAGTTAAATCTACGCTATTTCTTCTTTTCGTAACTTTATTTTTGTTTGTTTGCAGATGGTCGACTTTGGAACAGATCGGAATCATCCCCATCTTGGCAGAGGATTCGCTTACATCGAATTTACAAGTGCCGAGGAAGCTGAGACTGCTATGAAGCACATGGATGGAGGACAAATTGATGGACAAGTGAGTAAATTGGAAAGGTTGTTAAAGTATCCGTGTTTTATTGGTGACAAGATTAATAATTGCACACTTAATTGAATTCTAGGAAATTACTGCAGCCCCTGTATTGAATATTCGACCACAGATGCAAACAGCCAGACCTCCACACAGATCCCCTCCTCCCCAAAGACGACGAAGAGGTATTAGAATTCGTGAACGAAAAACAGAAAAGGAAGAAGCAGTTGTAACTATGTGCCTTTGTAGTATTGTAGTGTGTATAACAAACTAATGTACATGCCCTCCTATATTTGCCAAAAGTTAAAATTCTTTTTCTCATGAAAATGAGTTTCACTTGAGTATAAAGGAAACTAGAGCCGCCCTCACACAAACAAATGGAAAACATTTATTCGTTGTTTGACCTGACCAAAATCAGTGTATCCATGCCGTTAATGTTTTTCAGTAGGTTAGTTCTCAATAAATCTTTAGATATCAAGTAAAACCTTAGACTAAAAATATTATATAGACCCCCAAAGCCAATGTAAAACTCGTCATTTATTGAAGCTATGTTTATTTACTTATTTCTTGGTTGAAGATGGAATTGTTTCCATGAACTATTACACAGCCAACCGAGTACAACACTTTGAGAGTTTCAAGAGTAAAACTATGCATTGCTATGAAACACTGGTCATGTCAAACAATTACTGGCTTATCCACGTTATTATTCTACGAAAGCTTGATGGGCGACTCTACGATTTTTAAAAGTCAAAGTTTTTAAACTTTTGGTAACATTGAAAGGGTTTGAACGTTTTATCTAGATACTATGTTAAGACTATGCTTATGTATACTTATTGTAACAAACTTTTTGTCTAAACCTATAAAATGTATTTGAATCTTTTTGTAGTCGCAATATGTAATTTCATGCCGTATGTAAGCTTTATTTAATTGTTTGCCGATGCTTGCTATATAACTTGAAGTTGTTAACGCGTAAACCTGTTCTTATGCTAGTTTTTTTTTCTTTTGATTTTATAACTCATCCACATCCTCACTTTTATTTGTGGTGAAAATATTGTCATTTTTTAATCTTTGAACAACCTTTGTTGCATTTTAGGGCTTACCATCTACCAGTATGTGTACATGTTCGTTTTTACTGTCGTCGTGGCGTACACTTCTTTTAAAATTTATGGGAATCGCCGTCCTGCTCCAGAACCCAGCGTTCCAAACGTGATGCCTCTCCATCATTATCTGCGTTCGAGATACGCAGAGCTTGGTGACCAACTAGCTGAAATTTTATCCCGTTACCCAGATCCCTCCGATTTTGATGAGATTGTTCGCAGCCATGTCAAGCTGTTTGGTGATCCC
Source organism: Akabosia matsudoensis (assembly GCA_019593645.1). Taxonomy (NCBI): domain Eukaryota; kingdom Metazoa; phylum Arthropoda; class Collembola; order Entomobryomorpha; family Paronellidae; genus Akabosia; species Akabosia matsudoensis. Next base: position 4 of record VICI01003182.1, on the reverse strand, counting down.
TCCG
>VICI01003181.1:0-13989 GCA_019593645.1 Akabosia matsudoensis | reverse complement strand
TAAATAGTTGGCGTTCGAATTTTTTTACACGAATGCAAAACCAACTAGCTCAGACCTTCCAGAAACCCATAAAATTTACCTTGTGCAAAAATAATCACACGATTCCAATCCGAACGCTGACAAATCCACGCGCCCAGATTGCGACTTTCCGGCGTTATTTGGACAAACGGAAACAGTGTGGACCAGGATGAAGACAAATATCAAGATGCAGAAACGGATCAAGACGAAGGTAGGGGTCAAGATGAAGACAGGGATCAAGATGAGGACAGGGATCAAGATGAAGACAGGGATCAAATTTACTCGGTAAACTCGTCTTGTCTAAGCACCTCCAAAGTCCTAAGCACTGCAGAGGTAAGACCTTTCCAACACTCCCTTTAAGAAAAATAATCTTGCTTGTCTTTTCAGTTCTCTGGATTCTGTGTCGACCAAATGTTGATGATTTTTGCATTCGCTTTTCTCTCCTCAGATCCGAGATATGATCGTGGAGTACGCCATACCGACCGAAAGATAGGTACTTTCGCGCGACAAAATATTCTCATTCTGTAATCTTCGTGCTGTCGGCTGAGGCTGGCGGTTGACGGCGTTTCACGTCATGAAGAAACGCGAAATTAATCGGTTGGAATTGAATCGGTTTTGCTTCAAATCAAACAAAGGAGACATCAACCTTTACATGGTGACATGGTGACCGCTTGGAGAGATTCCGGAAAAGTAATCGATGGCAAATTCAATCACTCTGTTTGAAAGTTTCATATTGCTCGTGTGGATAGTATGCAAAAATTTATGTTATCTTTGGAGCTGCTAAGCAAGTGGAATAATGTTGAGATCAAATCTGAGCCCAGTCCAGTCTGAAGTGTCACCTGGATTTGTCGAAATATAGTAATTAAAATTCAACTTATTTTCAATGGAAACGATTTTGATTTTTTCGCAAATCTCTTCGAGACGCCACCATTAACCACATATTTGTCGTCAACCACTTAATTTTTGGTTTTGTTGGGATACTTTCCTCCAGACTGGCCTTCAGATCGGTCCAGCTACGCCTGGATATCGTCGAGGTCCTCCCGACGCGGTGGAGACTGAGGTGCCCTGAAGCTTGTTAACATAGAATGACGCCCTTCCATCGCCCCCGCCACTTTCGTTTCAATTAAAATTAGCCATTAACTGCTCGTTTTTAACTTGGTTTGGTCTGCCATCTCCTTTTTCTCAAAGTGCTCCAAGACTATGCTTCAGTGAAGTGGGCTGTTCACAATTTTGTTTTTAAGTTCATTCATCTGCTTTGCTTTCAGCCGGTGTTTTGACTTTTGACTAGACTGTCTTGAAGAAAAAATTGATTCCTTGTTTTGTATTTGATGTGACCATTTAATTCATTAAAGACTTGTGAGAATATAAAAGCGTGTTTTGTCTACATACAGTCATGGTCGCTGTTTCCGTCGGAGAAAATGCAGGAGGAGGGATGGAGGTGGAGGTGATTGTCAACAACCTTCATTTCGGGATAAAAGACATGGTCAGCATGAATCTTGCATATAAATACATAAATGAATTACCGAAAAACTTCTAAAGAACGCCGGAATCTCTAATTATCGCCGGGGGATCGAGAGGAAAGTTTCAGTTATTTTTTGCCGGTGGTGGCGTTATTTAAAAGATTAACGGTAAACACAAGGTTGTTAATACTAAAAACCATATTTAATCAAGCAAACTTTTAATTGTCGTTGAATGTTTTGTTTTTGTTTAGACTTTAATGGAAGCGCTGGTTGAAAAGCTTTTCCTTGACACTCTCGTTTCCGGTCACCTCTCAAACGGACTCACTGACCAGGGCAACCTCCCGCTATGTTGGCGAAAATTGTAAGACCCGCGTGACCTGAACCAAAGAATTAAGTAATTAAAAATTCTGTCTTGGACCCTAAATTTATTTTGGACTGGTTTTTTAGGAAAAAACTCGTCGAAACCCCGATGTCTTTCGCCGTCTAAAATAAACGCGAGCTTCCCGCCCAAGCCCTGGTCATCTTCCACAAAGTCACAAAGCTTATGGCGCTTTCTCCTCAACCAGGCTCCTCCTCAACGCAAGCTCTTATTCTCTCCAAACACTCCACAAATCCCCAAAGCAAAATGGGATCCCCGCATCATTTTTTGTCGTCACGGTGGGATCATGCGCGCCACAGTCAAACCTGCATATCAACGGTTTGCCGTACGCGCCGTCGATCGACTCATAAAAGTCTGGAGGAGTAACCCCAGGAGGACGATGTGGCGGGGGAGATACTCCACAGCATCGCCAACCTTCCCTTGCGGAGAAAGATACGGTAAAATAAGATAACCAAAGACAAGATAAGCATAATTATCTATTTAAAAAAATCTCTAATATTTTATTTGTTTTTTTTTGTTTACAATTTGAAAGAGCCGCGCTACGACCATTTATAGTATGACTTCCGTATCATCCTGGCAATTATTGCCCGCTAACTTCCGAACAAGCGTAAGAAGATTATCCTAATTAACTTGATTAATTTAAAAGGTACTTAATCAATAAGAGTTTAATCAGCATTTATTTGTTTGAATTTTTAGGGAGAAAAGCGACCGGTAGCTCGTCAAAAGCCCTAAAGCCGTGGCCTGTGAAGCCTCGCGGCGAAAAGAAACTCAAAAGCTCGCCGCCCAAGGTCTCAGCACAATCCCGCCCCCAGAAGAAGGTTTCCTCCGAACCTTAAACCGTCTCCATCCAACGCCTGTCGCTCACGCTTCAAATCAGGTCCTCCCCGTCTGTCCAAACCTAAACGACATCCGTCTTGGAACCTCTCCAGCGTCATTTTCCGTCAAACTTGGCTTAGGACGCAGGCGACAATTTGATGGGAGGCCTAGTTTTCAGGCAGACCCCGGCTGTCTGCACCATAACCTTGTGGCAAAGACCTCCTGGTCAAACGCTGGGATCTCGAGCTCGACGAAGTCATTTTCTTCCAGAATATCTCCGCAGGGGAAATCCTCCAGCGACCGCTTTACCCAAAACTATAAACTATTGGGGCACTGTGCGACTTAGAACAATCCACCACGGGAGAATCTAGATGACGTCCAACTATCAGAAAACACAAAATCAAGTCCAGCCCGGGGCGGGGGGGATGGACAGCGTGGCGGGAATATCTTCTGGAACGCTCTGGATTTAACCGGAAGTCGGCTGATAAGACAATCAAAATTTGAACGGGTTACTAGGAGGAGGATTTATCCTGTTGGCAGGATATTTGGAACATAATGCGGTTCTAAAGAACGCAAAATAAATTTTGAAAACCAAGAATTGTTAAAATAAATTGTTAAAACTATATTGATTGGTTTTTTTGCAATTAAAAACGTTTTCTTTGATAAAATTTTGATGTTTTTTGTAATTAAAATTGAATTCACAGTCTTGATTAAAATATGCTTTTATTAAAGAAAATTTGGAGGTAAACGGGAGGGGGAATTTTTCACCTTCGGAGGGATTTGGAGGAATTTCGTTTATCCTTTATGGCGGCGGTTTTTGCAGATATTGTCCAAGAATTTGCGGGATTTCCCACCGGCACGGCTCGCGGTAGTCGGGATTAAGGATGGAAAACGTTTCCTCGACGAGGCGACCAACCCTTTCCCCTGCGGAGGGTGCGTGGACCAGGACTGTGCGTGGACCTGATTTTTCTGGGATAAACCCTAGTGAGGGCGTTCTGGAGGGGAGGGAAGCAAAATATTCGTGGAGGAAACAGAAGAAGACGTGATTGTTGACGGTCTGTAGGTTACCATGGGAACGTGGGGATCTGGGGGCTGCTCTGGGGAATCTTCTCGACGAGTTTGATTTGACCGGAAGTCGGCTGATAAGACAATCAATTAGAATGATACATATAAATGGAATGGAAATACTCAGGGTTTTCTGAAGGAAGTGTTGAAGCAAACAATTAAAATACTTGTGTACCGGGTTACAATAGCTACAGAGAAATTGTCTTCAACGCAATGATGTTTCAATTTTACGTAATAGCAAGAGCTTATTTTCAATGAAGTTTATTCAAAATTTGGGTAAAACATACTGTGAATGCAGAAAATACATCTACAATCCACTAAACGTTACAACTTTTGTCTTAACATTTCCTTTTTGTGTGTGGAGTTTTCCGCAAATCGTAGAAAAAAATTACGATAGTTTGAATGTCCAGGTAACCGGGTACATACCTCATTTGGTTGTTTGCTTCTTTAAAAGATTACTATTTCCCTTCCATTTATATTTATCATTCTAATGACAATCAAGATTTGTGCAGAGAAAGAAGGGGAGAGTGTCCCTGTTGGCCGAAAGCAGTATATTTTGGACAGACGAGGATTATCTTGAATACAACCGGCAGGAAAGCGAACCAAATAACTTCTTTTTTTCATTTTGTATTAACAGGTTGTACTAAATATAGCATTACTTGAGTAAGTACTGATATGCAAAACGCATTAGGATTATGATATGGATCCACTTACATGTCTGTCTACTTGTAATTTATATGATCTGCAATAAAGCTATTATTATTAGGCAAATGGAATTACACGGATAAGGCATTCATGGAATTCAAGCATTATAATGCAACACGTTATTAGCTCATTGCATTTTCCGTAATTAGCTTTATCTCAAAAAATTATGAGTCTTATATTTCTCCTGCAAATTTTTAAAGCTCAATCTTAGTATAACCTTCAAACAAGCGAGTTCTGCAGTGAAGTGTGTGTTCGTCAACAAATAAAATTTCTCGTTAGTCATGTATGAGTCCGGGGATAAGGAGCGTCTAACGATCTTTTCAAATGAAAAAAAAATTGAAAGTGCATGAAAAGTTTAGTGCTAGATCATAGATGAACTAATAAATTACAAAATTTTTGGATAAAAGTTTTTTGTTGTTCTCAATGGAGCTTGCTTAAAGTTTCCATGTCGTAAATCGCCCTTACTGGTACCTTTGAGGTATTTTTTTCGTAAGACTCATGGGCCGACCATTTATTATGATTTTAAATGCCTGACAAATAGAGCTTTACCAAAATTGAAAATATAGTCAAAATTACAGCTGTATATCCTGTATATTCTGACTCCTTAGTTCATAATGCCTTATTTCCATAATGCTTCAATTTTAGCATGCCTGTTTACGTTAATGCATAATACATCCAATGCGTTTTTACTGATAATGCGTGTACTTAATTCCTTTCGCATATCAATGCGTAGTCGAGTAATGCTTTACCGTATAAACAGATACTTGAGAATATATTGCAACTTTCGATTTGTAAAATTCGTCCTCAGATTTGTTTAAAATGTGTTTTAGTGATGAAAATTTTGTAGGGAATCACGGGGCATCTCGGTGTGTGACGGGGTTTCGAGGATATTCTGGGGCAGCACCGCCGCTACGGTCATCTCGGCCTCATCTACTGATTTTTTTTGCTATGTTATGTGCTCCACCTTGATACTAAATAGAAAAGAAGCAATTAAAAGCACACGTAGCCCTTGCTGATTATTAAATGGAAAAATTATAAATTATTACTTACCGACCGAAAAACTCCTAAAGAACGTCGGGGCCTCTAAATATCGCCGGAATCACAAAGTACCCTTATATTTTAAAAGTTGTGGCGGGTTCAGAAAAAAAGGAAAGCGGGCAGTCTAAACAAACACTGAATTTCGATGTACCGCAAATCGTTTAAAGATAGCCGGGGTTTAGATGAAAAACTTGAAACTGAAATTTTGCCGGATGGGGTGGAGTGTATCATTTCCTATTTCCAAAAACCTATATTATCGACGTGAAAGTATAACTAGAAGAGTGCGGGTTACATAATTTTTATTAACGTCTTAAAATTCTGTTATAATGAACCCAACGAACCCATGTCCCAAGATCAAAGAAAATCCAATACGAATTAGATCTTGCGGACCTATAACAAAATTAACCAATTTCCATATTTTCAACGATATTAAAAGACATATTTTGATAAAAGTAGCTTTATTGGGTGACATTTCGATTGCAACTGTCAATCATCATCTGACCAAGGGATGCTCATGCACAAAAGAAATTCTATAAAAAATTAACCAACAGGTATAATGCGTCAATACCTTTATTTCGTTGATTTTTGTTAGGGTAAGTTAAAATGGCAATATCAAGTTTGTGTGAGATCGCTTCTATTGTCTATGAATGTCAACAGCCAATAGTCAAATATGACACAAAATTTGGCTTGAAATCTGGATTATTCAACTACATAAATATGCAGAAACCAGGAAGTTGAGTAACACTTCCACGACTTAATTAGTTATGAGAATGTATAAAAAACAATAAGTGGCGCCTGTTTCATTTAATCAAAAACAAGTGACTGATTATGAAATTAAAACAAGCAGACCTGTCAGTAAGATTATCAAACATTTATTGTTTTTGACTGTTGACATAACTCTCAAATCGCGATTGAGTGTTATTTATGCTCACAGAACAAAGAGGATAGATGTTTCCATAGGTTAATTTTTATATAATTGGTTGTTGTTGTTCAAATACAGGCAAAACAGGATAAAACAAAGGTAGCATAATTACTCGGATAAAATTGATAGAAAATTACGATGCTTATGCCAACTATTCCAGGTTTTTGTTATAGTCTATTGCACAGGCCCATGCGAACGTAGAAAGTCTGGAATTTCTCGGCTTGTCTGATTTCCCAGAGAAGGTTTGCATTAGTCTTTTCACTTGCTTTATTTTTTTACGTAATAGCTTAATATACTCGTACAATCGTTCATTAGATAACCACACAATGGGTTCCGACGAAAGCCCCTTTCAAGGAAGTACAACTCCTGACGAACGGGGACAAGCAAGCTACAGGCGTTGCTGGTTTGTCCTGGGGCCATTAGTAACCTTCTTTATTGCAATCATTCTGACAATAAAGGTATTCGCCGGGAATGAAAACAGCAACTCCAATAGTATCAATGTCAGCAGCGGCGAATCATCTGTCAATGCAACAATAAAAGCGCGTAATCAAGCCAGTTATGACGATCAATTACGAAACTGTTCAAGACGGTCCAAGTATTCGCTACATATTGTAAACCAAGGAAACTGGCTGAGAAAATTTGAGGTCTACTGCGAGGAGCAAGTGATCAATGCCAACATTAAGTTCCTGGGACCAGAGGGGATAAAACATATTCCGCAGTTCCTGAGCCATTTCCCGAAGACTACTATAATAGATATTGAGTCATCACAAGATATTGTGTCTGATGGATCAACTTCTGTAATCAATGATTTGGAATTGAGAAAAGTAAACCGCGTATCTATTCGTTGCCGATGCCCGATACTTTTTTCAAAAGTTCTTTTATTTATTACGTTTCCCACTCTAAAATCGTTAGAACTTTTCGAAATGGTCATGAATGCTGACTTTGCTAAGTGGATAAACAAAGTTATTTCGGGGTCAGAGAAACTTAAGCGAGTTCGAATGGAAGGTCATTTGATTCAACCTCTCCATCTCTTCACCGAAGAGATTAACTATTCAGTTAGGGCAGTTGATATACGAGTCTTATCGGTGGAGATGGCTATTATGGAGAATAGGGAGCCTCTCGACAATAGGTCACTTTGTTCAAAGTTCATTAATATGACTCACTTAAAACTTGATAGTCCTTATTCGATTCTGGTATTGTTATCAAACTGCAGGAACTTGTCAGAGTTGGAGATTTTGACAAGTGAGCGTGGCGTGGAAAAATTCGTTGTAAATTTTTTGAGCAGCAACGCACCATATTTGAAAAAGTTTACCTTGTACTTGAACCAGTCCTCAGATTACAACTGCAGCAACTTTGAGCCTGTTGCTATAAACGAAACTGTATCCAAACTGCAGAGTTTAAAAGTATTTCAAGCATTCTCTTCTTTTTGTCCTTTCTTCGGAGGTATGCTTCAAATCACCGACACATTTTAGCGTATGTAACAGATTGAAATAGAAGTTATATAGGATAGGGTAGAAATAGTACTAGTGAATAATGTAATTACAAAATGTGTATAAACATTAAATTTTGCGGGTACTCCTCCGTATTTGTACAAAAAATTTCTACGGATAATAATTGTAGCCATATTTTATCTGTGTTGATTACATATACACACGCCGACGCGTAATAAGAAAATTATGAGTTATAGTCGTTAAAAGCTTTAACATCATCGAGGCTTCAGCTGAATACATCTGATCATACTATGGATGCTCTTTAAAACTCAATTGCATTCTTTTTTACACTAAGCAGCACCACTTCAAAATTGTGAAGCAGAATCTACAGGCTCATAGTACGTATTTATATGTAATTTTTAAAAATTCAACAACTGTTTGAAGGCAACGCCATTACAAATAACAGCTCTTGCACAGGTTCCCTAGACTTGGCCCTAGACTTATGTTTGCCTGTTTGTTTGATAGGGCGTTCTTTTGACGTGGAATCATCGTTGACCCTTATGTCATGTGCTCTGTACACTTTAAAGGACAATGAACTTGTATTTGTGTTCATGATCGCGTTTGATAACATGAAGTGCGAATGCTCCATACTTTCTCCAAATGTTTTATTTATTTAACTTTCCCAATCTAGAATCGTTAGATGTTTTCAAAGTGGTTAGCAATACTGACTCTGGTTTGTTGATAAACATGGTTAGTTCGGGGTCAAACAAACTTGAGCAAGTTCTGATGGAAGGTCATTTTATTCATGCTGTACATGACCTCGCCGAAGAAATAAACTAATCAGTTACGACAGTCGATATGCGAATTATGTCAGATGAGATGGGTATTATTGACAATGGGAAGACTCTTGGCATTAGGTCACTTCGTTCAAAGTTCCATAATCTGACTAAGTTAAAACTTGTAAGTCGTTATTCTGGTATTGTTATCGAACTGCATGAACTCATCCGAGTTGGTAGATTTGGACGAATGAGCAAACCGTGCAAAAAATACTGTAAATGCTTTGAGCAGTAATGCATCGACATTGGAAAGATTGAACTTGTACTTAAATCAGCCTGCAGATTACAACTGCAATGAATTTGAGCATGTTGAAGTCCCAAGAATTGAATGCAAACTGACAAAGTTAGTAGAATTGTATGCTAGTCTTCTTTGGAAATATGCTACAAATACACAAGTAATTTGCGCATTATTAACTGATTGGCATAAAAGGTAAATGGAATAGGATGAAAATTTTACTAGTTGCTAATTTTCTAAATCGCATGCCTTTCGATACTTTGAGGCACAACCTTAATATACTTGAGCAGAATTGTTAGCCCACAGTATTATTATTTATTTAAGAAATCAGCAGCTGTTTGAAGGCGACGCCCTTGTAAATAAAAGCCCATCATATGACCGAATGGTGCTAGGACGTGTTTATACTACAGGGCGATCCGAATAAACTATGATTAAAAGCACAATCAAGTGGATGTTTTGTCTGCTGTCATGAATATATTTACCTTTCTGGGTGATAACATTATTCAATTGCCTTTACTTAGGTCACTTAAGTTGAGCTCCCGATTTATACAAACTATAAAGCCAATATAAAGCTAATTTAATTTAAAACAATAGTGAACGGCTACATGAGTACAGAGCAAACTACTTTAGCACATATAAACTAAGTCGTTAGCTTCAGTTAAATTTCCATGAATCCAGGCGATGCACTGTCAAAAGGAGTTGGAATCAAAAACGTGAATAATTTTGCAAACAATTACAGAATATATAATATCTCCACGCGCTTTCCATTCTTGAATCACAAGTAGTGTTAACCATTGTAACTAAAGAAGAACTTACATTAAAAAGCAACATAAAGTTAAGTCTTAGCTTGTCTCAAACCTATAATTGCCAAGCACCATGGAACTACAGTAACTTCACCGACAGGAGTGCTACTACCATCAATGTGTTGTCCATTTCGGGTATTTTAATACAAGTCCTATCGTGAGATAAAGATAACGATGCAGACTTCCAACGGACCTAGAAATATGCATCTCGATCCAGTTTACATCCCACTTCAAGGTGACAGTTTCAAGGAAAGAGAGCGGAGCAACATTAGTAAACCGTGTTGTAGGACTTGCGTAAACTTTATCTCTGGACCTTCTGTGCGACTTTTATTAGTTGTTATCAGCGGAATTCTGCTGATTGTGCTTTCAAGTTCACTTACTGCTTGTGCTTACTTATATTATAATGCAATTACGTCCGAACCGCGTGGTATCAGGACCTACCGAGACGAACCAAGCACATTTCAAAGAACTGAGGTAAAAGAAATGCAAGGTTTAGAATTTGTGTAATGTTTCAGTTTATAGTTGAGGTCATTGTTACAGGTGCTGTCCAGCAAGAACATTACTGAGAAGCTGATTTTTGTTGGAAACTCATCTGCTTTGCGTACAATTCTATCCTCGAACAATGTCTCTTCACTAGGGTCAGTTACATGGTCTGGTATAATTGAGCCAACTACTATGGTGAGTTTACTTACAAAGGCCACTGAGCTCCGTGAGCTGACTTTAGAAAATTCTTGGCAAGAACTTCGTCAGCCATACCAGTATCAGAATAAAAATTTGGCTGCGAATCGAGTTCCAACCGTTCTAAGAAATTTGACTGTCCTTACGCTAAAAAACATAACAAGTTCCTCTGGTGTAATCAAAGAGCTTCTTCAGTCGACTGCAATTGACAGCTTAGAAGAAATATATATTGTGAATTGCGAAATTGATGCAGAGGACGCACAGCTCTTAGAGGGTTTACTGTTAAACAGCGGAAACAGCCTTGGAAAAATTAACTTTATGAGCACTTCCGCCTTGTCGTCCATATCAATTTGGAGAACCGGCAAATTCCCGAAGGCTACAGATTTGTTGGTTAGCGTTAGTCCAGGAACACATTTTGTTGTAGATGAATCATTTCCAATTGTATTCCCGAACTTAAAGGTATTCACAATAAAGGGGTCCATACCTTATGCTACTGTACCATACATTTTACAATTACGCCATATTCAGAAGTTGCGTTTCACGTGTTCTGTTCCTCGCAACATAAATATAGTGGATTTGAGTTTTTTTCGAAATGCTCCAAAATCATTTGAATATGGAGAAATAGCTTTTGATTTTGAGGTAAAAAGGTACGGTGGGTGGTGCAAGTTGGAGAATACAATAGATAAAAATCGCAAAGCACGATTGAAGACGTACTGTAATTGTTAATCAGATAATGAATTCTCGATAGCATTGCATCAGGTTAGAAGATTTGTACTTTTATATCTAAAAGAAGAAGTATATGTTGATCACGTTGCGGTTATATGTATAGAATTTATCAATTTTTGATTATTAAATTGAGACAAAAATTTAGATGATGTTTGTGTTTATTTTGGAATATGTGCATGAAATATATGCATACGACATCAATATCAACAAGATGCGCGAGTGGGGCATCAACTATTTCCGATATTACTTTTCAGAGTTACGTCTTCGAATATGGACAATAGATTGGGCGGGGACATTTTCTCAAAGGAAGCCATACAACGTCGAATTCAAATGATAATATACATATAATGGGACTTTGGGAACGAAAGCGCATCTCAATTCTGCTTAGTTGCATTTGTAAATTGTATATGCTAACTTTTCAAGTTATTCTTGTTCAAGCCTAAGCTAAATAGTCAGTTAATCTCTATTTCACCTCTAAGCTGCAGCTCTAGAAGAGGCCATTTGGAACAAAGTATCCTTTGGAACACCGTCGTAGGTATCAAGTAATAAGGTTATAAGTCAGACATTATTACGAAGCTGAGTTTTTTTCAGCAAGGAAGGACATCGATGAGTTTGTCTGTCTGTCCGTGCTCCACAGGCCACATACTTTCACCGATTTGCCAAAGTGATACTATGGGCCCTGGCAGGAACTCTATGGCTAATCAATGCAGTCTCTTTACGTTGCTTCTTTCCTTAGCGTATTTGCTGAGCCTTTTCCTTTACTTTCAGCTTTTAGATTATAGCTATGGCTTAACAGGTTTCATTTAATGTCCAGTACTAAAGATTGGAGTCTTAAGCTTGTCATTTACCTGCAGCCAATGCAAGTCAATTTATGTTTGTAACTCATCATTACAACAGACATTGAGCTGGTCCGCCGAATTGGGAATGCTGCATTAGATGAACGGAAGGTGATTGAATTAAACGTGGTTCTGAGGCATATATTATCTCGGACACGGCGATAACTATCATTTGAATGACATTCTGCAGAAACCGGAGTCGGTGTGAGTCGTTCAAAATATAAAGCTGATTATATGCTGTTGTTTCACTAAATTTCATCACTAATAGAATTTGCTGCGGAGAAGTAGTAACTAGAGCTCCTGAGAGAAAACAGCAAATATAAGTAAGCCGAGACCGGCTGAAAACTGCTTGCCAGATGAGCCAAACACCAGAACGGTTTTCCTTGAACTGCATAATTTTACACTAACACGAATAGCCGGTTTCATAGTTGATGCATAGGCAGAAATAGAGACAAATGCTTATTTCCTGAAAATGTCTACGAGGGTTTGCAGCGGAGATGGCTAAAACCGCAGTTTTTATTGAAAAAGACCAAATAACCAGTTTCTCGGTTAAAGACGGGTTATAATGGTTGCATAAGGGCTTTTCAATTGTGAAGAGATAATGCCGTCCAAGTCGTACAATTTATTATTGTCTTAAAATTCTAAAACAGGCTCAATGGGCCTTAAACTGTTTGCAATACCGTTCAGAATGGTAGTTTACGCAAAATCTAAACGTCTGCAATCATTTTCATTGGAATATTTAATATTGTTCTTTATTTACCGTTTTAAATCAATTTGTGCGTCTGAACCGTTTTTAGCCATTTATAACCAGACCGGAGTTTCGACTGCAGCGATCCCTGGTTTGCAAACGCATGAGATTGCTGTGCTGGTAAGAGTGTAACGAAATAATATCACTGTATTTTCTGGCCGTTACAGGTATTTGCGTAAAGTTATGCAAGCAAAATCAATGCATCAAGATAGTCTGCAGTGGTGTCACCTGAAAACCAATGAAGTTACACATGTTGGTATTGTTGTAAAACTTAGTATGTGTGCGTAATATTTTCAGCGAGAATTTATGAGCTTCCGTTTAATTCTCAAATTGTGTAAATTCAGCGCGGTCGCCCTATCGCATCAGCAGTTGGGAACTCATTTATACATGCGGCCAACGAGTAAAACCATTCTAGAGTAATGAAAAATATATTACATGACAATTATTGTTACAATATATTGTAAGTGCACAAATGAGAGAAACGAATTGTGACCATGTGTGATTCGAGGTTAAGTCTTTACAGACATACTACAGGTCAATAATTCTAGACTTCAGCACAACTTACTATAAAAGGTATGAAATAGGTTGGTGTTGCCAAAAAATAAATATTCTCTGAAAGTTTATACTAGTTTTATGTTTCCAATATTTATCTTTACCTGCCTGTAAATGATTGATGAGACCATTCACTCGTCCATCACGTCTCATGATAATGTCATTGCATGCAGAAAATTACGAAACATTTTTGTGACGAACATGAAATTATGTCAGTCAGCAATCACGACACTTATAAATGTCGTTTTATTTTTAGGGCAATTATAAGTGTCGTACGACATTTATAAATGTCCTAGACAAATCGAAAATCTATGAATATTCTGAACATCATCGATTTTTTGGTCTGGCATATACTTGAGTGGTCGGGCGATTTTGAATGTGATTTAATTAGGAGAGATAGGGACTAATTGCTCCATGTGGCGATTTTAAATCGTATGTGGCACTTTCGAGAAAATGAATTGTGTCAAAATCTGTCTCAGATTATACAGATTTATAAAAAAGAGAGTTGTTGGAGGATTGCGACAGGATCATACCTGTCTCGTGGTTGCGTGAAAAAAGAAGAGAAGGAGAAAATAGTTGATCACAGTGTGAATTTAGATTTTTGTTATCATTCGAGATAATTGTTGAAGTCTTTTTCAAGACTACTTTTTTAATTGTATTTTTGATCGTTATGCGATCTGGTGCCGAAATTAAATTAAAATAAAGATATCGTTTAAATTGAAAATTGCCGACCGCCCTGTGT
>VICI01003180.1:0-13996 GCA_019593645.1 Akabosia matsudoensis | reverse complement strand
CATGGATGAGTCACTGGTTCCGAGAGAATGATCTTTTTTATAGTTATAGCTTCCTTAATTCTTCGAAAAATTGGTTGTAAATATCATTTCAGTTAAATGTCTGGTGGATAATTTTCTCAATATTAGTTTGAAACCATTTAGGATTAAGGTATCGAAGGTATTTTTTAAAATTGATTTAATTTGATAAAATTTGATTTGTAGTTGACACGTACATCATGATCATAACTACATCCGTAGAAGTATGTGATAGGTTTCTTCAAGCCAAAGCTGTGTTTTCAATTTCAACGGGAACATTTTAAAAAATCACGGACAGCTTGCATGGTCTTCATCTTTTATGTTTAAAATTCAATCTACAAATTGCCTCTAGTCATTCCTTTGATTCTCTGAAGACTACATCCTTTTTGTCTGTCGTAATTGCGAATGCATAAACTATTCGGATGAATTAATTATGGTGTTTCTTCCTAAAATGGGTTGTTCGTTTTGTCAACCGTGCGGTTCATGCTCGCCTGCTTTCAGAGAGCTGATGCTCAACACGTCATAGCTGCTGACAATAAATGTCGGAGTAGAGCCTTTTTTTCTGCCCGTGACTACGACGGTTATTACATAGCATATCATCACTTACTTGAATGCGCCAATACATTCTACTGTTACTCCGTTGAACGTTGAACTGATTTTTGATTAAATCGCGCAGGGGGAACAGAAGTCTACACACTACGAACGGGTTTTAACAAAAGAGTTTATAAAAAAACATGTTATTTTGATAATATACAAACAAATGACAAGTTTCGAATGAAAGCGCATGCAATTCCTATTTGTAAAGGAAACATCGTAGTAGTATGTTTGTGTATTTATAGGCTAACTTTCTAACATTGTCTGACTCCTGTAATTGTTGGATTGCATTGCGTGCGGTTTTTTGTCTCCATGCAATAAGGAACTCAGGGAAAAGGTTTACAAAATGGTACAAAACGAAACGAGGAATGTTTATTAGTGAATGGTGATACAGGTTTTGACATGCAGCCGGGATTGTAAATGGGCAATAAGAAAGTTTTTAGGGATGATAACTATGCTTAAAGATGAATAAAGTGCCTACCTGATTCAAAATAGTAGTTTGTGCGAGGCTTAGTGTTGTTCTAGAACGAATTCAACTTTATCTGGCAGAAAGTTTGATAGTTTAGCCCTACTCGGTTGTCGTTCTGTTGGAGGAAATCGAAGATATAATGCTTACAGCCACAGTAAAAACTTCGATTTATCATTAATTTGCATATAGGGAGCACCATCATAAAAACGTATGATACCTTTCCTGCTTGCATGAGATCATCACAAAACTTATCATATTTTTATTAATCATACATAGCTACTTTCCAAATTCGTTTGGTTAATGTTTTTCAGTTTACAACCTCACCTGAGCTGACGTGTGACGTGACTGAACATGTCTCGTTCTAATCCATATACATGTTGTAAATGTAAATAATAAACTGACCATGTTGAATGGCAGTTTCCTCAGGAGAGCTCAGTATATTCACTTAAACTAAACTTTGATTTCCCCACTTGCTGGTATTTCTTTACACTTTCGGCAAGTGTAGTTTATCAAAACCTTATTCCCATTCTCACATCATCTTCACATGACATTTTCCGTCATACTACTTTATTTCCTTATTCTATAGTTCTCCAAGGCTAAATGACTGGGATAGTTTATAATTTAAGAGAAAAATAATAATAACGTACATAAAACTAATATAACATGACATTATATTTCGCTTTTATTGCTTTTTTCTTGATATTCCTTTAGTAATATACATTTCCCCTTTCTTATAACCAGCTTTCAAGTCATGTCGGTAAAATGCACAGTGCTTTTACTTTTTTAGTACCTATAGGTACATAAATTTTTTTACTAAACGTTTTTCAGTGCTGGAGATATCACTTTTCTAATTCAAACAACTACATTCCTGTGATCATGTATTGCATTAGGTGCATGTAGCAATCTTAACTAGTACGCTTTTTTAAAAACAAATCAATACATAATATTTCTAATTTCTAATTCTTAATAGGCTGACGATGTTCTTGAAAGTGAATATTTTTTCAATATGTACATTGTATATAGTATGTTTCTGTTATAAAGTTTACACATTTACCGGCCAAGAATTGGTTTATTTTTCCGAAAGCACCAATATTTTTCTGATAACGAGCAAGACTTAGATCCTTATAGTTTTTGGAAGGATATTACACCCCATTATGAGTTAGCAAGTAGGTCTTTCACTACCTCACAACAAGTAAGTAATGCATCCGGCAAGATTTTCCACCTGGCTTGAAATGACAGGAAAGTAGAAAATTACTGGGTGTATTACCAGTTCAATTTTTTCGAGAATTTTTTGTTCATAAACCTATGACTACAACTATGTTCACATTAAAAGAGAGTAACGAGGAGTCAAATTACCCTTTATGGATGGCTCAATAATCTCTGCATAATATCAACAGTCAACATCATTTAGTTTCCTATGGTCCCGTAAAGTGCATCAATACGTGTATGAAAAACTAATTCAGCTAATATCCAATTCATAATTGGCATCGTAAAAGTTTGATCGTAAAAAAAGAAAGCTGTTACATTTTTATGGAGCTGTTCGGTACAAAGCTTTCATTCAGTGCAGAGTATAAGGTTGGTACTGCCAGGATTGTTGTCACTAATCGAAAAATGTCATTTTCCCCGAGCGAAAGAGGTGTTTTTAAAGTAAAAAAGAAGATGATTAAAATCTGAATAAAAATACTTTTAGACGGTTATTACCGTGATAATATAGTTTAATATCGGTATCAATTTAAGTAAAGACGATGACGATCTGGAGAAACCGTTTAGCAAGTTTTACTTAATCGATGGCGTGCCTATCATTAAGAACATTAATCTGATTGAATAAGGTAGGGCGAAAAGTTTGCAAAACTCACATTGTCGGGTTTTAGAAGAACAACGGAGAGGTATAATTTCAACGTATGAGGTTCGTAGTTCAGATCATGCAGGTTGATTATCCTCATCAACAACTAAAACTTAGCCAGGTTCCCCATTAAATCTATCAAGGCAAAGTGCCTTTCTTTAACTCTTTTCCTGTATGAACTAGGGCGTTACTTGAGTACAATTTTTTTGGTCCATTCATTTGACCACACATGTCACGAGTAAATGCTGAAGTCAAGCAAAATGATACATCTATCCAAGTTTTCCAGCATGGCTAATGTTTACTGAAACAAGTTAGTGGTTTAAATCACAACTTGAGTATACTTTAAACCTGATATCGAGAGAAAAAAAATGAACACGCGACAACAAACTTATGATTTTCTCTGAAAATCCATGCGGTTAATGGCGAAAGCGATAGTTTTTCTTGCTTTTCGTTTTTTTCGTAATCGATATTCAACCAACCATACCCTCAATGTCCCCACGCACTGGTCTGCGGTCACACGGCATATAGCTTACTTTCCACGAAAACTTCAACCCCCGACGAAGCGTAATCATGTAACCAAGGAAAAAGAAAACTTTCTTTTTTCTCAAACATGCCATTTGTCTGTATCGAAATTGAGAATTCATGCACGAAAAATGGAATCTCTGGCATGCAAATTTATAATGATTTCTTATTGCCTCATTTCTCTGGACAAAGTTCCTTTTGAAGGTATTATTTATTTTCTCCATTATTTCTCAAATGTTTGAAAACAACATCAAACAGATGCATTTTTCTTTTTTGTAATGAAATTAGACATAAACGCTTCTATTATGTTCTGTGTTAAACAATGTCATCTTGAAATCTAGCTGTGTACAAATTTATTAAATTTTTTCTTGTGCGGTAAAGCTGTCATGCCTTCATGTTGCCGTCATTGTGACAACCCTCGTTGTCTTGTTTGACAAGGGACTCTCTTCTGACATTTCAATAACACTGAAACTGAAACCAAAGTAATCGAGTAGCTCATACCTTCTAATACAAGTTTCGTGATGCTTTACTGCTAAACCCGTGGCGGTTGGGAATTGCCGACAAACATACTGTCTGTAACGTTTTCCCTACTTCATGAACGTGCCCATTCATTCACTCACGAAAGAAAATGTTCTTTTCCAAATGAAAATATTATTCCTGCATTTTTTTCCAATGTTGTTCCAAAGAACCATAGTCTTTTAAAGGTAAACTGAAATCAGAGTTGCCAAGAATTTTAATCACATTTGAAACTAGAGAAAACGATGATACTGTGAGTTAGATTTAGCTAAACGTGATTTCTGATTCGAAATGAAAAAGATACCGTGAGATTTTGACCACACACAGAAAAGTAATGACTTTTGGAAAGAGGGTTAACGTAAACAGACCAAAAGGCACATAAAGAAAAAGGAGGGGAATAGATTGTGGTGAAAAAAAAATGTGAAACGAAGCTTCAAACTGCATAGAAAATAAAGCTTCCAATCGTTTCCAAGGGGAACCTCTGAACATCGTATGAGATTCATCTCATGGGACTGACCATTACTCTCTGCCATCTTACATACGGACAAAATTTTCCTTCAGGTATGTCGTCCAACTTTATTGCCAAAAAAGTCGGGCCGGTGAAGCAGGTCAATGTTTTTGGCGACACGAGTAAGTGTGAATGCAGTAGTACCAGAATAATAAATTTTCTGTTTTGTATAAACCGTCCGTCTATACCAATATGAATGTAATTACAACTAAAATAATCGTTGGCATCTACAGAGACGATAGTACCACCTTTCACGGACAAGTTCTTTTTCGGTTTATCAAGACTTTCATTTTGTTTCCGTGCTTACATTTTTCTCTCCCTTGTCATCAAACTGCGAAGCACATTTGTTGAGAGTCACTCACATTCCAATTTAGCCACCTCGAAAACATTTTTTTTCTGTATTTCTCACATTCCTAACTGAACAAAAGTTATATACCAACCAGTTTATTGAAACGTCAGAACATTTTCTATTTTCTCTGCCAAGAGAACTCGGAGAGAATTGTGAGTGCGTTGTGTGATGCTTAATAAGTAGCACATGCATGACTACATCCCCCATTTTCTCCCAATGCGTAGGGTGGAATGCACAACAATATATTTTTCTTGCGGATGCGGCAAGAATCTTGAAACATTTGTCATTCCATTTTTTCCGGCCAAAATACCTGTAGATTTTCACAAATGACGAATGCCCAGTGCTACAAACAATCGATACAGAAATTCACATTTGAGCAGACTGATTAAGAAAATGGTGGAGTAGATTTCAAATCGAGGCTCATTTATATATTCTTAATCTTGTTTTTGTAGGCTGTCAGGTTAGAAAAACCAAGTCATTAGTTGTTGTTGGGCGGTGCAACTTGTTCAATATATTTTAAAGGGGAAAAATGAAACTCCAAATGAGATCCCGTGGGACACTGGCTTAGTGTATTACACATACAGCTATTGATATTGATACGGCTGCAGCAAGCGTACTAAAATGTAAGCTTTTTTACAACCAGGGAAAAAGAGAAACATTTTCTGGACCTCTTACTACGAAAAAGTTTTATCCATCAAATTTATATTACTCTTTTTCTTGGTCTATAAAAGTCACGAAAAAACATTGTATACCCATGTGCAGCAAAAGTTCACAAGAGTAACCTTTTCTTTAAAAGTCAAATGTTTGCATGGAAATCCATTGAGCGAATTTGTAGCAGTATACCTTCTACTTGGTTGGGTTATATAGTCATTCAACTCTACTTGGAGAGATTTGACTTGTGTGTTTTGTAAAGCTTTTGCATAAACTTTTAATGTTTCAACTACCTAAAAATGTCTTATATAGCCTATAAAATTGGTATATAAAAAGTCTCACAAAAATCTACATTCGAACCTCTGCAAAGTTTTGTCTGTCTGTCCGTGAGTTGAAAAATCTACCTCCACCTATTCGATCTTTTATCGGGGGTCTGTCAATGCTAATCTGTTTGTGAATGACTTATCACCCAAAACTCACTAGGGTTGCATCAATCTACATTTAAGGATCCATTTCTGAGACAGTCGATTCCCTATTTGTTTACTAAGAAAACAAGGACATGTATCTATCTATCTCTGAGCTACATTTTATAAATGATGTCACCAGTTTTTGGGGAGCCTAAAAATAGTAAACAACGATCTCCTGATGGACAAATTCAATAAAAAGTAAATGAGTGACATAAATTGACTTGAATTATATATATATATATATATATATATTCCATTTATGTATGAGTTTTGCTTCCCAAACCAGTGGTGCTTGAACATAAAGTAGAGGCTCACATCATAGTTTCGTGCAAGTCATCATAAAAGAATGAATGCACTCCGGGATCATTATCACTTTTATAGCAGGGGAAAGTAAGAGAAACACAATTATTCCATTTTTGAACATGACGCCATTACGATACTACTTATCTTCAGGATTCTGAGATTTTTATAAATGAGACGTTATGCAAAAAAGGGCATCATTGTTTTTCCGCTTTTCTTGTTTTTATTTCGGGGAGATTGAAAGTTGAAAAAAACTTCTTCGAAAAAGAAGAATCCAAATCCAGTTGGATTACATTCTTAGAGCATGACGAAGTGGAAAAGGGGGACAAGACCCAAAGGAATTCAGCAAGTCATATGACATGCAAGTTGAAGGGTGCCTGGGTTTGATCTCTATGAAACGAAACGAAAACTTCCCTGAAGATGTAGTTATACGGAAAAGTAATGGGCATGGTAGTACGTATACTCTTGGTTGTCGGTCATTTACAAAGGCATAAGGGGTAGGTTTTTGCGGTATGGGATCAAGGTTTGTGTGCTTGTACCAGAGAGAAAGAAGTTGACTTGGAAGAGAGAATTAGGATGAATTTCATTCTCTAGCTTGTGCTAAGTAAGATAGAATAACGTTGATGAGTACAAGGATAATGCTACTTTTAGCTGGGCTTTCTCCCCTGTGACCATACATTTCCTTGTGACAATTTCCGTGATCTGATAAATTGGGAAACACGAAGTAGCAATGTTGCTACAGCGGAAATTGTATGTATAAAACGTTTCTGGTAGGAGACATTACAGACAGACATGAGTTCAGTGCACCGCCATAAAGATACTTCCGCTATTTGCGACCTACCCAAGCAGTAAAATAAAACAACATTACCTTCACCACCGAAACCAAAATTGATGGCACATTTTCTGTTCATTCATTTACCGTAGAGGGACAACAATCTTAATATCCATTTGCTACTGGCAATAATAATAACCAGCTAATCGAAAATATGAATATTTTCAAAATAGATTAGTCATTCGGTTCGTAACAATTGTCAGTTAGGACTATTACTCCTTGTGCGTTTTTCCAATTTCCCCTCTGTGCGTATACGGGATTACCAATAAATGATGTGATAAATATCTGCCAAAGTTGCATTCAATATATTTTTCTTCAGGGGAAGCTTGCTCGGCCAAGTTCTGACCACCCAGCCAGAACGAAAAGAATTTTTCTTTGCTGAATCCACCCCTCACTTTGGATTGTCCGCAAAGATGTATGAGACCTTCTCCTGGATTAATTTTGAATAGTTGTAGATTTGATTTTTACGAGGGCTATACATATAACTAGTATACTTGGCAAAGGGAATAAAATTGCACGGTCAATGCACCGAGCTGGGCTGTCCAGTGAACCCAAATCTTGATGAAATTGATCTTTAAAACCAAATCCACCCACATACTCGATGATGTAAATGTATCGCTCCTTTAATGAATAAAGTGAGTTCGTTAAAAGAGAAACTGTTTTACTTTTCTCAAGTAATTGAAAGGGAAAATGTTTGGCTATTAGTCAACTACGATACGTCTGTTGAGAACAGAGAATGATTATTTCTCATTAGTCACGGAAACTCTTCACATCTTCACGGACGTTGAAAACAGAGATAAGAACATCGAGGTACATATGAACTGGTTACTTGGTGCAGGCCGTCATCACTTTGGGAGCTCCTTCATCTTAGATAAAATTTCTAACGTGTGTTATTTTTTAAATGCGCTGTTTAATTTATAGCATAATATCTCACGCACTAGGCCGTGATGTCATTTGGATACGTGAATTTGATGCCAATGTCAATGTTGCAAAGAACATCGCACCGAACTAATAGACGAGTTTATTTTGCGCGGAATGGGTGCAGCAGGGAAACGCAGTGTATGAGACATTGTCCCGAGAGCATTTTGCAGGCTGATGGTGGTGGATGTACCATACTTATTAGTGTGTGATATTATACAAAGCTAAACGAAGTGTTTTTGGCGATACAACACTGCTTTATTAATTAACGTATTTACAGAATAATGCCAAAGAGAGTATCTCTTTAGTCCAGCACTTTAATAAATGTCCAAGGCCGTGTTCAATTATTTCCTTGCACTCTAAACAATACTCGCAGTTTTGAGACGGAAAAAGCTTAATACCACTTCAATGGTTACACACCCTCCAAGTTTCTTATTCTCAAAGTAAAAGATTGCGAACTGATAAGAGCTTCCGTCCTTTAGTTAAAAGGGAAACGTGAGCTAAATCCTTGTCGCCAAAGACTAGTTTACTAAAAAAACTTTGTAAGTGACTAGGGGAGGTAACAAGCTTCTTTTTTAAAAACTTTCTCTGAAATTGCTCTATAATGAAATAAGTTAAAACAGGAAACATCTTTACTTTTTGAACGGAAATAAAACAAAAAACTACTGCATTGTCTGTAGCTCAAGTTCATGAGCAGTAACCATTTTATTGTGCACTTGGAATGGCAAACTGTTACTCCCATAGCATCGAAAATTAGAACTCACTACGTGTACTGAAAAAACTGAAAAAATATTTCCGTTTTAAAATTATATCGCAGTCAAACGTGCGTGAAGATGTACCAATTTTTTCTCGCCGGCTAAACGCACTCTTGAGAGATAATTAAATTCCATTCACAGAGAGGATCAGATGAACGCTTCCCTTCATGGTTAACTGCATCAAGACGAGTGTGGAACACCCCTCCAGTTTTTCTTGGAGGACGAAATGTCTATCTTTTATCTCGAGGATGGATTGAACTGTCTCTGGTAATATTGTTAGGTAACATGTTGTGCCAGCAACCTGGCAACATTTTTTCAGATTCCTTGTCGATTATAAACAATTTAGTGGTTAAATCTATATCGTATAAGACACGAGAAAAAGTGTGCTATCAAATCAATGCGGAAAGTGCACAGATTTACAGCATTGATCTTTATGTATTTGTCTTCTGACGGGGAACGTAGAAGAGGCAAATTTTAGCAGTGCATTTAAATAATGGCTCGTTAAGGATTCACACATTTCACACCGGAGAAGGAATAAAAATAGAAGGAAAAAGTTGAGATACTTTGGTATTCTTATTCTTTAACACGTATCATAAAGAAAATATCTTAATTTATTCTGAGATGATCGCATGAAAACTTTGCCAATCCTTGTCAACTTAATTGCAGGCAAGATTATTTT
This sequence comes from Akabosia matsudoensis, assembly GCA_019593645.1. NCBI lineage: Eukaryota > Metazoa > Arthropoda > Collembola > Entomobryomorpha > Paronellidae > Akabosia > Akabosia matsudoensis. The sequence continues at coordinate 4,578 of VICI01003180.1, read as the reverse complement.
TAGCCCATCGCAGAGTTGGTGTTAGTAAAGTAGTGTCTAGATTACGAAAAATGATTACGAGTAAAAGTTTCCATGACAAGTAAAATTTGTTATGCAAAATTACTGTTGACTATGTAAACCGGCGGATTAAAATGCAAAACTTGTAAAGGTATTTTTTATATAACGAAGAAATTCTTTATATTAGCTAACTTCAACAATTAAACCTCTTGCTACCCTTTAGAATTTGAGCTGTTTTGGGTCGGAAAATGACTAATGTAATGGTCCACATATTCACTGAATTACACGCACTTTACGCGAACTAACTGTAAGTAATCCACTAGCATCCAAGTTTTATGCCATGCTAAGCTTTAAAGATCCCGAATCGCCCCTCATTTTTCCGAAAGCTTTCACCGTCTTATAACATTCTCTTTAATTTATTCCCCTTGTTTATTCGCTAATCCTGTCATTCCATTAACTACCTCAACAACATACCGTTAAGCTGCATTTCCTTGTACTGCATTCATTTGTCCACGTTCCTTTCTCAATCTCTTTCGTGCAAAACAAACAGTCTTGCTGTGACAGGGCTGTTTATTTTCCTTCATTTGTGTTGTAAATACTCTCGCGTGAATATTTATTTTTTCACTTTTTCCTAAACGTTCGCACCCAAAATGTAACGTCTTATCATGGAAAAACCTTGTGCCTTGTAACCAGCGGGAACAGAGTTACTCGAGAACTCAATTAGAATGGAAAAAGGGAAACGGAACCTTTGGATGCAGTCATTTTCGTGCCTGAAACAAATCGGATTTTAAGCCAGTCGAGCCCAGGGCAAAACTAATTTTGCAAGAGAGCAGATAAAAGTGAGCATAAGAAGAAACTGGGAAAACAGCTTTGTTTGCGGAGATGTTCACCTTTAAAACTAAAAAGGAATATAGCCTAGTGAGTACTATAATAAACATGGAAGTAATCTGGTTTGTAGGTACAGTATAGCAATGGAATGGAACGTATTGGAATCTATATAAGGATGTCCCCATAAAACATGGGTGGCTTTAATGTAACAAGAGCCGTTCAAAGCGGTTTATTAACTGGAAATGGCGTCTGTAATAACGGTGTCTTTTTTACAATAATGCTCTCACAAACGGGTGTACGAAGAAAGCTGATGGTGAAAATTGTTCGAGATCTACCAAAATGGTTGCTTTAGTTCATTAATTATGTTAAAGCGTATTCCTAACGCAGAGCAAAATTTATCCTTTTTTTTGTGTAATGAAAGCCAACTGCTGGAATATACATATGTGATTGTATATCCATCCACTCTTACTACAACACTAAGCAGTATACACAGTAAGTACACTACAACGCGCCGGATTTAGTTCCGAAAAGACGGACACTGGTAATTTTTAGCATTGAATACAAAATGCTTCCGTTCCCTTTCCTAATAAACCCGACGTGTAGGCTCTCATTTGCCGCAAGAATGCACGAAAATGGTCAAGTATGATAGTGTTGAACAGAGTAAGGTGAGCCTCTACTGAAAAGCTATAGATAACTAACACATACCATGTTTGTAATCTGTTTTTCAAATGATGAGCTAAAATAAAGGGAAAGTGGAAGTGTAAATTGTCGGGATATTAGAGGATTACCAAGTTTTCTAAATGAGCTCCATTACACTGCGGTAGTAGCCAGCTAACAGCACATGAAACTTTTTCGTTATGAGATGAAGGAGTGTAGCTTTCTCGGTACACAAAAAAAAATCACCCTGATGATGAGTCAATAAACATATGTATCCTCCCAAAAATGTACTATTATTACATACATTGGCTGGTAGCCAGCCAAGCAAACTTTCAATCGTCTACCTATATTGTATGGAATATTCTGCTTATCTTAGTTTCTAAAAAAACAATATAGCTGTAAAATACCCGAATGGGCGTAAAAATTTTGTCAAAATTTTCTAAACCGTGAAAGCAATAAACTTCCTACCTGCTTTCTCCTAATAATTGGACGTCAGTTTGCCACAAATAAAACACTTTTTTCTTTCCGATTCACTACACACCGTAATCGCTCCGTCGGCTCAACAAACTAACAAGACGTCTGCATATTTTACCTTCAACAGAAACTGCAGCTTCACCTTTGCATTATTTTCTTTTGTGAAAAAAGAACCATCTTTTTGCAATAATGTATTCGAATAGACTCAGTTGACTATTTTTCCAGAAGAATGGCAGCCATCCAATTCTTTACAACTGTGAGAAAAGCAGTTTTCTCTCTTGACCATCTACTTTTTTTGTGAAAGGAAACGATGAGTTTTTTCAGGAGTCACCCCATCCCTCTAACAGTCACGTAGGCATCTACCTAGTTAAACCAGTTTAATCACGGTTTAACTCGACACGAACATGTTTGTACGTGCTTTCACCCGTACGGTCGGTGACGCTAGAAAAAGTTTATACGATGTGTAAGGAGGGGTAATATAATTTTGTAGTTAGTTAGGTTCGAACCTTTTTATGGGCTTTTCCTTTGATGGCTTTTGATCACAGTGGTTATGCGGTTGGACGCAAGAGAATGCAAGATAAAATAAATGACCTGTGGCGAAAACATCTCAATTTTTGCGCAGGCAAGTAATTTGCCTTATCGATTTGGTGGGAAAATGTTATCATAGCTGTAATTATTACAAGAAAAATAATGGTAGTCATGGAAGGGGGGATAAACGTGTGTTCTTAGTAGATTCATGATTGCTAAGATGAATCCTATTATAAAAACAATGTGTGAGTAGACTCTCGTTAGGATGACGTATAGCAAAAGAACACCAGGACTGACAGAATGACAAGGTAACCTGACCGAGAACAATATCACCGTAATTCGATGAGTTCTAATAGAAAACTGGGCAAACGAAGAAAAAATTGTGTAAAATTATGAACTGTAACGCTGGATGCAAGGATCGCTAATTTATGCTCCCATTCTCTGTTAATGTCTTGGCAACAATTTACAATATCGAGAATAGTTATAAAACTTTGATGTACTTGCGATAAAATTGGTGAAGTGTATTATTCATTAGCATTAGCTGTAACGATTTGAAAACTAGGTAGTTAATCAATACGCCGGAGGAAGGACAACCAAATCAGACATAGTGAATTTTGCTAATAACAATTCAATTCCTCATTCTGCAACTACTTCAGGCTGAGCTAGAAGGCGAAAAATCGTAGCTGAACTAGGTTACATGAATTCTCCAAACACGTATGACATTCAGAAACATGACTAGCAGGCTTTACTCCAAAGCATACGTATATACGTTGTTTCTCATAAAAAACGAAAGTAAATATTTACTCACATCGCACAATAAGCTCATGTGTAATACTAGAGCGCTACATAACAAGACAAGAACAACTGCAAACACGATGAGAGTAGTTGTGAAAGAAGTGTTCCTGTATTGTTGTTCTTGAGTAAGATGAGATGAGGAAACTGAAGAGTCTATTTTTCCCCTTTTGCTACCTCATTCGTCTGCGAAAAAGAAGTCTTTGTTTTTTCACTTTCGCACAGTTGATTTAGCATTGAAGAGGGCGACAAGCAAACATAATAACAGCTCTCTCATTTTCTTCAAGACTAGATATCTGTAGGACGCTAAAACTTGAAAATTTCTCATAATCTCATTTCTCTGTCTCATGTTATATGTGGATTTCTCCGGAGAAAGTAATCAGGCTGTGGAGAACTCGCAAAATACCCTCTTGAGGATATAAACCGAAGGCTAGCAAAATGAAATGATAAAATAATAAAACTCACTAAGTCCCTGTAAAATCAGGAGGAATCTCAGGTTTGTTGATTTTTCATTTTCTCAAAGACTATTAAAAGGATTGACAAGTTCTGAGCCCTAATCAAACTTAAATGAGTACTCAACCCTGAGAGTGGCGAAGCTACTACTTTGGAAACAAATGTTATTCAATGTTGAAATATAGCGCGGACACAATGATATTTTAATCGTTTTTCTTGCGCTTTACACAAGGCATTAGATCATTAAGGTCGTACTACAATTCGTTAAACTTGATATTGTGCAGCTAAAAATAGAAATTGTGCATCCAATTCGTTGCCAACAGGGTTGAACGTGATCTTTTAGAAATATAGGGATGGACTTGTTTCAGTTATTCGTTCAACGGCTTTCTATAGTCGTACCTCAATAAACCGGAAACGTGAGATAAGCAAATATTTGCTCTTTGCCATGAATTGAACAAATTTTCACGCCTTGTCCTTTCTCGTGTCAATATCTAGCCCTAAAAAATCTTGGGAAATTTTGAATTGCTTTGCTTCATGTATAAGCTTTTTAACATTGTTTTTAACACGTGAAACAAATAAAACGTTAAGCACCTGTTCGCCATTCTATAATAGGTATCGTGTTGCCCCAATTTCGAATGAATTATTGCCGTAAAATTTTTATAAAGTGCATAAGTAAACAGAAAAGTGTAGTGTTGACATCTTTATAATCCCCTTTACGTATGCATTCTGATAAGTTGGTTGGTTACAAAAAGTATGTTTCGCGTGAAACTGGTGGCAAATAGCACTGCGAATGGTACCCAATAAGTTTGGATCGAAAAAGAAGCGTGTTAAGCAATTTTACATTATACG
>VICI01003179.1:0-14005 GCA_019593645.1 Akabosia matsudoensis | reverse complement strand
GAAACGAATGTTGCCGACGAGGTCATTGTCCATATTGCCCGCGATTTCTGGCAGGAAGGAAAATGTCTACTGTGGAGCATACAGAGCGTAATGGAGAGGGGCTTCAGAGGCGTCAAAGATTTGTTTTTTAACGTAATGACGCAGGGCCACGCGAGTTTCAACATTGACCAGACAGACTTGATTTTAAACGCAGAAGAAGCAGGAACTGACTACGCATCTGTAAAACTCTACATCGATCCATTCAAGCAGGTTCACACATTAAGTACGACTTGGAAAAAGCCAGTTGTCGAAGAAGCATTGACCAATGTTCCAGGGCTTAAGCTGGGAAAGGTTGTTTCGTCCAAATTTGTAAGCCCGGAGACAATTTTACAAGCTATGGGGGTTCTTCGCAGCCTTCGCCTTGACATGGGTGAAAAGGGTTATAACGTCGCCCGGTTCGAGGCCATCCTGCGAAATGAGTCGGAGTTGGAAACGCTTGAAGACCGGGGTGAAATTTTTGACCATTTTATGGAGGAATTCAACAGCCAATTTGGGGGTGCAAATGATCAAATGAATTTGCTTACACGATGGAGTCATCAAGGGATGCTTGATCAAATCGATAACTCTTTGATTGTTGCCTTAAATACACTGGAGTCTATTTTAAAGAAAGCAATCGAAAAGCGACGTGCAAAGGACTTATTTAAGTCCATTCCTAATATTGGTGAGAAAATACACACGCTTAGATGGGCATGAATATGTGAATATAAGGATTTTTATTAGCATGATTAAATATCTTTTTAGATGAGATAATGACTGCCATGGCATGTGAAGCTATTATCAGCTTCGCTATATATGGACAATTGAATCATTTCTCAAGGCCTCCTTACTTCAATACCGGCTTCATTAGAAACCTCGGACTAGAAAAGCGCTCTCACACTTTCCGCCCTCCCGGAGACGGGCCTTTTAACTGGCTGGGGAACGTTCAGGATATTGAAGTATTAGAGTGTGCGAACGGAACCAGACAACTTCGTTATATTGGACGTCCGTTTTTGAGTTACCAGATTTGGCAGGGCCTGTCTGGTGAAATTGGTGATGAAGATACAAAATTGCTTCACGAGCAAATGATTCGGTTCTACGAGCTTCGGAGTGTGTCCGTGGAAAATTCTATTGCGGAATATGAGGCCCAGTTCGAACTTATTATTCCAGTACTGTGGCAAGCAATCGTGAAGTATTCGAGCAAACAAATGTTTGGCGACGAGCAAGGCATGAATAGGGATCCGGATATGGTACTGGAGAAACTCAACAGTAAATTGCATAAGAAGACATACATTAGCACCACAAAGTTTGTAGGGCTGTTTTTTGATGGGCCAGAAAAATTTTTACCAGCATGGAGTGGCAATCTATACCCGGGAACTCAAGCACGTCCTTGACCCACTTCTTTTACTACGATTTCAACACCGAATGGACGAATACATGGAATGTGAACTGTACAATAGCAAGTGTTTATCGCTTTTGTACAATCAAACTGCTTGCAGATTCAATTTCTACTGTGTTCTACCTGCAATTGGTAATGTCGGCGCAAATTACACATGCTTGGGTGAAAACGTGCACTACGTCAACCTCGAAAACAGGAACGCCGTGATTATTAAGATTTTCCATGCTTTGGCGCAACAGGTTTCACTCTCTCCCGAGGGAGTACCAGCATGGATCATACAAAATGTGCTCGAGCGGATCTCAGATGATGGCTTAGAAGGTGTAAGGTCTGGTACGCGCGTAAATTTCCACGAGGATCCTATAAAAGCGATCAAGAATGAGATCTGCAGCAAAAACTGGTTCAGAGTCTTGCGGCAAAGAGGTTCTGGAGGAAATGGATTGGAGGGTGCAAGAGAATAAAGATAAGACAAGTGGATGTGAGCAGTGTCGGTTAAGTCACAACATTTTACTCAATAGTTAACAGCAACTCTACAGATAACAGTAATTTTTTCAATGTACAGCGCTCGGAAATTTTATCAATGTTGAGTTGTATAAACAATAAAAATGTATAGTTTTTGATGTCATATGTTTTGAAATACAGGACCTTGCTTTATATAAATAAATAAATCCTTGAGAGAGATTTTTGCCTTCACCCTGTTTGTTTTCATTACTCGGTCGTTATTGTTGTTTACATACGTCTGGACGCTTCCCATAGAGAGGACTAATTTGAAGACTTTATTGTTTTCATGTTCAGAGGGACACAGGAACCTTGAATCGTGCATCGTTTCCCTGAATCAGTTGCTCTTGTGCACCCCACTCGTCTGCGTCTTTTTTTTTCTACCCCTTTCTCTGCGTGCTACAAAAAGTGAAAAAAATATTTTTCCCCGCGATATTTTTCTCTCTGGACCTGGCATTCTTGGTTCGAAAACTAAACATCAAAAGCAATATATATGACTTTTGATCCCGCGTTGTTAAAGTGCTTCGAGAAAGAGGAAGTTTTACACAGACGAACCAACAATTGTTTCGTGTATTCGTGTTTAGTTTCAGCATACAAGGAGGTTAAAGTTCCTAGGTGTATATATTACCTGTGCAGTTCCTCAACGAAAACTAAAATATCCTCCCGTACATGGAAACAAGGGCACGTTATAGTGAATAAATTGAAGCCCAGTTTCGATCGCAGGTATTAGTGGTACATTTAGAAGTGCAATCTGCATGGCAACCAACCGTTTTAATATGGACGACGGCATGCAATTCTTATCCGACGAGCAAATTCGGAAAGCGGTGGATTTTTGGTTCTCCCATCAATTGATCGACATGGAAGACGATAATCTGTGGAAGAGTCTGCATGAGCTGCTGTTTGGTGCCCAGGTAAGGGTGGGTGGGGGGTTTACTTTAAGAAAAATTTGGTGTCCACCAGTCAACTGTACTCGTTATCGAATTCGCAGCATCAAATAACAAGGCATTGCATATGTTTCTTACAGGAAGGTGTTATGGAGAAAATTACAGCTTTATAGAAAATTACAGCTTTAAAGCGGCAATGGGTAACCACCATTGACTCGAAATTAAACAGTCTTTGTGGTACAAGTGTACCCGAGCGGGCAAAATATGGCTGGGATTTCGCTTGCAGCTCGAAAGATGAACTTGGAATTCTCTCTCATCGGCTTACGCATATTCGGACCGCCCGACGTAAAAATTTTCCAAGCATGTACTTGTGTCCCGTAAGCGCTTCACAACCACCCCTTCAGGCAGCTACAACCATGTTTTCAGTCAATGTCTGTGTTTCTTTTTTTCTCTCAGCTTCTCCACGTATCAATGGACTATTGATTTTGTTCCTTATTTTTTGGTTAGGTACGAAATAGAATCGTTCCACACCGGTTTCTCGGACCCCAGCCAGGCGCGAAATCCGTGGATGTTGAGGGATTCCATCTACCACGTGCACTCTTCAGAAATTGCAAGTTTCATATTCTTTGCAAGTCTGGAGACCTTATTGACGCAGCCAAGTCCCTAGCATTAGAGTACACCATTAAAGTAAGCTTCACAACTTCATTGAGCAAAAACAATGACTCTTATACAGAAAACACTGCAAAGGTTTAAAAGGACTTGTTTGAAATCATTTGTTATTATTATTATTACTTTTAGGTTCATGGTGGGGAAATTGTTGAGTGGGGGAGTTGCGGAGCTCCTGGAACAATTATCATTGCTTCGCGAGACGAAGAACTCAATCGGAAAGTTTCCCAATTGGTACGTCAGCAACTTTTTACGCCAGACGATGTGTTTCGTGCGGTCGAGGGAAGTCATGGGGATGCAGTGTCTTTTGAAGTCGATGCAGGGGCTTTGACTGAAAATGGTGAGATTCACCAATCTTGTAATAGAAAGCCGACACAACCACAAACGGAACGCAGTCGTGACTCAGCAGGTGATGTTGACGTAGATGCTGACGTAGATGCTGAAGTGCCCGGATCTCAATCTTCAGAAAACCAGCGCAACAAAATTAGTGCAGCAGAAGTCGTTCATCAACAGGAACACGTTAACGATGAATACCCAAAGGCGCGAAAAAGACCTTTTGTGATCGGAAACGCCTTCAAGTCGCAACCGACGGGATCACCAGAGCGAGTCAATTATAAACGACTTCCTGATTTTAATAATGGACGAGTCAAAGTTAGACCCGACGGAGGCCCAATCAGAGAACCCATCCAGGAAGATATTCCGTACGAAAGCGTTTTAGGTGGGAATTTTTTAAAGAACATTTTTAAACTAGGCCAGCCTCTTTTGTGCAGTATTTTTCCTCTTTTAACAGATTTATCCGAGGACGAATATGCACCATGGGAAGTGCAAATCCACAGGCGCCACGAAAAAAATATACAGTTTGGAGAGAAAAAAGAAACGCATATGCAGGAGCTCAAACGAAAAAGTGATGAATTCAATCAAAATATGCACCATGGGAAGTGCAATTCCACAGGCTCCACGAAAAAAATATACAGTTTGGAGAGAAAAAAGAAACGCATATGCAGGAGCTCAAACGAAAAAGTGATGAATTCAATCAAAAGTGGGATATGATGATAGAGAACGCTAAACGCAAAAATAGGATGGAAATAGAAAGTAAGCAGAGAAGGATGAACCTGCGCATTCTCGGATTGAAACTGGCACCAGATCACAAAATTAGCACTTGGAAATTGGCTGATATGATTGCAAGGAAATATGTAAGATGGATTTTTAATACATTCATTGCATGCTATATTGATATCTGATGCAGATGTTGTTGTTATTTTTTAGAATGCTGACCACAACACGAATGAGAAGACAGAGGATGTGTACTGGATATTAAAAAAAAGCAAAACAATGGATCGCTTTTTTTTGGAACACAAAGACGAACACGAATTACAGCCAACAATGCTCGAAAACTTTCTAAGAATCGTGAAAGATATGAAATAGGTTTTCCGATCATATGCACATGCTTTAATGTTTGAAAGAGTGAGCAGCAACCTTTTTGTCTAGATCTTATTGCCATGTTGTTTTAGTTTAGTAGGGAAAAGCTCTACTCTTTACGCCTTTAAGCATATTTCTATGTTATTGTTCAAGAATCGGTTAGATTTATAATTGATTTCTTTTGGTTTGTATTTGAAAAGTTTCCTGTATGAGATTTTTTATTATAAATAAATATCGCTGATTCATGATGAATAATGTAATTTTCGATATGTAGTACTCGATAGCATTCCCACAGCCTTGAGTGTGCACCACCGTGGTCAAGAGTGTACGGAGTCGCAAAGATCCTTTTGTTCTTCTTTCAGTAGCTTTCTAAACGTGTAGGAATACTGACGTCCGGTGTCGGTGGTTTGCTGCCTGTTCCGGGAAATAGTGATAAATATTTCCAATAGTTATATTAGATGTAATCTAATAAAGTTCTCTGTGAGGAATCAAATATCTATTCTTCCAAACTCATATATTTAACTTTTGATTCCTGTCGTTCCTGTTTACGCAAGTGTTTAAGTTTTTGATTCGTGTCATCGTTTGACTCGGAAATATGGAAGGTTAGACTCGCAATGACACGAAATTGAAACTCTTTTAATTTTTATGAATATATGTTAAATGCAAAGGTAAGCAAGCGAAGAAAATCGAGGGTGTGAAGGTGGAGCTGGGACCATCCTCCATGCGTGCTTTGCTGTTAACTGTGAAGGACTTTGAAGGCGGGCTCCCTGAGGATCAATGGGATTGGGGTGTTATACTTCGAACCAGTGGAGTAAGTATATATGATTTTTTTAGAGGAGCACTATAGCGACTTTTGCAAACGCAGTATACAAGCAGATAAACTTATTCTGACGTTGCTTATTTTTATCACATACAGCTGGATCGAACTGGATTGACAAAATGTCAAATTCAGATGAAATACAACGAACTTAAGTCAAATGAAAGTGGCGGATTAGTATTAAAGGAAACAATACTTGGTGCAACCAAAGCAGGTACTGAAAATTGGTCTGCGAAGGAACGCTACTTGGATGCTCAGAAAATCGAATCTTGTTCCCAGTCATCAAACAGGGTTGTCGATGCAAATTTCAATCCAAACTTAAACGTTACTCCACGTATTCGAGGAAAACGACTTGTGCCCAAAAAGGTATTTAAAAAATATGTATCCACAAATTAAATAATAACAACGTTGTCCATAGAGATGCTAATCAGGACGTTATTTTTTGGTCTACAAAGATTAATAAAGATATAGAACCCTGCCAGAAGAGTGTCCAACTGGCTATGGTAAGCAAAAATGGCGATGAGGAAGTATCCGAAATGGCGGGCAAGTCGCCAAAAATACAAGATACAAGGAATCCACCTGAGGCGACGTTTGATGGGGTCATAAATTTGAAGGAAAACAGCAAAACTTTAGTGACACCGTACGTGAGGCAAAGGCGACAACCCGGGCCAGCAACAGACTTGGCAGAGGACTTGGCTCGTATAATGAGTGGAAATAATTATGGTCTCATGTTCAAGTGCCGCATCTTTAGCATCACGGAATGGCAAGAGGTGCTTGATTTTGCTTATAATTGGAGACACAAATGTCTGGCTGATTTAACTGCTGCGGAATGGAAAGAGCTGTTTGAAAGGCTTGATGTCCGTAATATTGCATTTTATTCATATTTGCAGTTCGTAATACAGTAAGTTCAAAATTTATTTATGGTATGCTAATTACTATAGATTCCAACTTCAAAATCTGGAGAGGAAATTATGGCAGATTTCTTATACATATGCTGTACCAAACATCAGGTCTATTGAATCACATGGGAAAAAAACAAAATTGGAATTGTGTAAAATGGATCAATTTACACACATGGCCATCTATCATCGAATGGAATCGTGTTCACTAACAAGTCTCAATACTATCATTGAGGAAATGCTCAACGAGAAAATTCTTGCTATTTCGGCATCCCCTCATGAGTGGAAAATCTCGTTTGTTACTAAACTTTTAACATGTGATGTAAAAATATTTCAATACCTATGAAAGTGACCTTGATTCGATGAAACGTGTCATCCTTGATGAACTGCTTAACAAGTGTTGAAAATTATGCTGAAGACATTCTTTTGTATCGTAAATGAGTACTTTTGGTGAATTTGGTTTATTTCATAGTACCTTGTATATGTATATTCATGTAGATAAGAATTTAATAAATGTCTGATATGTGTATCTTTATGGTAATAGTCCACCCTGTGTTTACTGAACATCCCTATTGAAACGTAAAATATTTTACTCAGAGTATATGAAATATTTGCGTTACATGTCAAACGCACCCGGCTTGAAAGCATGCAATTAGGAGAGTTAATTACGGACTTAAAATCAATTTCATTTAGTAGTGGAATTATGTACATTAGGTTGCCCCAATACAAGTTATTTTTTAATTAAAATACTTAAATATTCAGGCGCCGTGCTACAATTAAGTACAAAAAGGAAGCGTGTTAAAAGGTAAGGTTGCGACATACATTGAATGCTAATTTGTCCCATAATATAGGAACACCATTGTTGTATATAGGAACCAGTTCAAATGTTATATATCTGANGGAACCAGTTCAAATGTTATATATCTGACTTTCGATACTTATATATTTGATCGCATACATAACCAGAAAAATCAATCCACAAGGTTTTGTTGCTTGACAGAGAAAGGCAGAGAAAGGTAGCAAGGAAACATGCAAATGCACTTGTGCTTGTCCAGTTATTATGTAAAACATGCTGTCGGATAGGACCGCTATTATCGCATTCTTCTTAACGTTTAATTCTGCTGATAAGCAAGAGTAGTTGATCAGTCGGTGTGTTGAGCTGGTGCAGAAAGGACGTGTCGCAGCAACTCGATAATGCAGGAAAAAAAGAAATTTCTTTCGTGAAATAAATATTTTTCTTTCCTCTGGTAAATCTACTACTACAACAAGAAAAGTGTCCATGTTTGGTTAAAGTTTCAAAAAGTCTTCATCCAAAGTTAGATATATGATTTTTGAAGAAGTTCTGGTTGTGACGATAAGGACGCAAGGCTCAAGTTTTTTTCGAAAACTATATCATCCAATCTTAGATATATGATTTTTGATGCAATAGTGTGAAGACTATTTGTTAGATGAGTTTCAGAAACAGTTATTTAGTTACTCAGTTAGTAGTAGCGTGATGGTAGTGCTAAGTTACTCTTGTTTCAAATATCATAGCGTCTAATGTTAGATATTTAACTTTCGAATTCTGTAAAGATTGTTTGAATAAGGATTGTTTGTGCAACTTTATCTTGCATAAGTTGTCAGATAAGAGATTCTTTGAACTGTTACGTGCGGTAGTATTGGTTGTTTGAGTTGCAAAGGCGTCTTATTTTACTACGCTATGGCTGCAGCAAGACGTTCTCGTGGGGTACACCTCCAGAATGGAGAAGTCTGGAAGGACGAGTGGGATAATCTGGAAACGCCGTTATCCAGCATTTTCACAAAATACAAATCAGCACATGGTAATTTTTTATTGCATTTCTTCCTCATTCAACGAAGGTTCATTATTATTTAACTTTACCTTTTGTTGATTTGCAGTTCTGGACGGCGCTGAACATGTTCAAGAGTTAGCTGAGGGAACAGGCCTCGCAAGCGTGGAACCTCCTCCAATAACATACAAGTTAAAAATGCCAAAAAAGTTTTACGTTCCAGAGCAGGGGAGAGCACACTTGTCTATACCTCAAGTGGAAGCAATTACTTATGCGTGTACTGCATTTCAAAACAAGGTCCAGTGTTGGGGTGGAGTGGGGTTTGCCCCCAAAAAGTGTACTGCGGGCTTCTACTTAGGTAATCATGAATCGAAATTCTATTGTTTATAGAAATATTGCTAACAATAATTTGATTATTTGATAGCGGACAGTACTGGTGTTGGAAAAAGCCGCCAAATGGCGGGCATGGTGATGGAAACTTACATGGGAGGGTCAAGAAAGCATGTTTGGTTCACGGCCTCGCAGAAGCTGTTCAAGGGCATTGAGGAAGAAATGAAGGCGTTTACTACCGAAATTACATGCGTTACTCTGGAAGACGTACAGAACCGGCGAATTAAATTAGATGCCAACCCAACGCTGCTGATGTTGACCTACAACAAACTGTCGGATAGAGCGAATTATGACCGGGTAATACAGTGGTTAGGGGGTTCAGAGTTTGAAGGCCTTGTAAGTACAAATTTCAACAACAAAAGTTTATGTCGGCACAGAGAGAAATTTTAAAACGGTTCAATTTATTTTTAAATAGATCTGCATGGACGAAATCCATTATTGTAAATCTGCTGATGCTCAGGGACAAAAGAAATCCTCGAGAGGTTCATCCATACTCGTCTTTCAGGGGGAACTTCCAAACGCAAAAATTGTTTACGCTAGTGCAACAGGCGCTTCAGAGGTGTCACATTTTGCACCGTTTCAAAGATTGGGATTGTGGGATCGGTCCTACGAATCATGGAAACTTCAAATAACTAATTTGTAAGTCTACTCATTCACGTGATGATTTTCTTCATACTTTGAGGTTAGAGGGCGAACCATTTGATGTTACATTTACTTTTTTTTTACATAATTCAGTGGAGTTGGAGGCATGGAGATACTAAGTATGGAACTGAAGATGCGAGGAGTATTTGTCTCCCGACACATAAGTGTGGAAGGAATTGAAGTTGAAGACTGTACGGTTGACGATGACGAGGTTTTCAACATTGTTTATAAACGCGTTTCCGAGTTGGTAAGAGCACATTGTTACGGGGTTAAAGATTGTTTTCTTGCAGCTACGCTATTAAACGTGTTTGATTTGCCAATATATAGATCATACTAATGGGAGTATACCTTGGGAATGTATCAGCCGATATACTTGACAGAGAAGCTGATAAAAAACGAGGTCAAAGCGAAGCGGACAACTTAGCCAGCAACTTTTACTCTTCGGCCCAGCAGGTATTTGGAAGTTTGATGGTATCTTCAAAGATCCGTAAAACGTTTGAGATTATCAGGTAAGGAATTTAAATTGTATAAATTATATATTGTAAGAGATGATTTCTTCAAAAGTAAGAGATATGACTTTTGATCGCAAGATGTTTGAAGAATATGCCGTTTAAAGATTTCCAGATTGGCAGTTGATCAAATATATTATGTTCGAAAGTCAAATATCTGATTTTGGATAATTTACTATCCGTATACCTTGTAAGATTTTTAAGTAGGGTAAAGCTTTACTATTAGAGTAATCGTGGGCTTGACTGCTCTGGGGAAAGATTACTGGTTACTTGGGGTTAGCGTAGGAAGTAGTGGTAACTTGGAGTAAGACATGGATGGCTACTGTGATAATCGATATTATATTGGTTGCAGGAAGGCAAAAAGGGAGGGTAATTGTAGCGTGGTAGGGTTGCAACACACCGGAGAGTCCATGTTCCAAAAGTACATGAAGGAAAAGTGGGTGAAAGGGTTGCCATTTTCTCTGACTGCGTATAGTAATTTTACCTTTTATAATATTTTAAAGTAGGAAGGCAAGTTTATATAACGAGGATGTTATTTGCTCCTATAGTTACAAGTTAAGAATGGCTTTAATCAACTTGGGAGTCCCTATCGGCTGTCCAAAGACATACATTGACGGAAGGGAGAGGCCTGTTAAGATAAAAGATTGGAATAGGAGACAAGAGAAAAGATCGGACGGCATTATGTGGTCGGATGACAACGGAAGTGTTTCTTGGGAGTGCCGAAAAACGGACGGGGTACAAAGTGTCAACAGCTTCTCAGCTTCTGTAAAAGAAGCCATTACTGAGTATCCACCGTATTGTGTGGGGCGATTCCTGGAAAATGCTGAACTGGATGATCCATCGAAAATCTCTTGGAGTTATAACGTAGTGAAGACTCATATTACTGCTGAAGGGTTAGCAAGGCTGTACCATGAAGTATATCCGTTTTTACCCATCAACCCTTTGGACGAGCTTATCAGTCGGTGTCAGTCAAAAGGCATACGAGTTGCAGATGTAAGTATTTAGCAGAGTTATGTTCAAAGCTATTGACAGTTATTTAATGCAAAGGGTAAAAAAATAACTCGAATTATCTTAATGTTGACTAGATGACTGGAAGGCGCCTAATGCACACTTGGGTTAATACCAGAGAAAATTGTTCTCTTGTTTGGCAATGTGAACAGAAACCCAGTATTTCGGATGGACACGATGCTTTTATGAGGGGTGACAAGGACCTCGCCATAATATCGACTGCTTCATCGACTGGTTTATCCCTTCACTCGGACATTAACGCTGAGAATCAGAGAAAACGGATTCACATAACTCTGGAGTTGGGTTGGGGACCAGACAGCTTTGTACAGCAACTTGGCAGGACTCACCGCACGAATCAAAGAGTTCCCCCAAAATATTACATCATTCGTTCGCAAGTCCCAAGTGAAGAGCGTTTCATTGCCTGCGTTTCGAAACGTGTCAAACAGATGGTAAGTTCTGCCAGCAAAAACGGTGAAATTAATCATTGAAGCTTGTAAGTGTAATTATTGCGGTGAGTCCACTAATCACGTGAATGGATTCTTCAAAGGGTGCAATAACCAATGGAACTGTAGAGGCGAGTTCAATGATGACAAAGCACTTGACTGACGACCTGTGCACCATTCGAGGCTCCAGAGCTATCAATGAAACCTTGACAACGCTTTCAGCCGATACTGAAGTCAGAAGAAAACTTGAAGCTATGAACGTCAGGCAAATCAGTCATGATAAAACTGGAAGGGGAGCCTATTTCAACATTCCCATTGAGCAGCAAGTTAATAAAGTGCTGAACCGGGTGATGATGCTCGACATTGCGGATCAACGCCGTTTCTTTGACACTGTCAATGAAAAATACAGGGGTTCCGCTTCAAAGACTCGGGGTCATTCTCCCCTCATGGGTAGGTTTGAAGTCAAATGCTTTTTATTATTCATACATCCTTATGTTCCTGAAGTTTTTCCTTGGCTAATATATGTATGTTATGCTTATATTTTAGACATTGATTTACGAGCGATGGACTTCCAGATAACAGATCGCTTTGATGTGTACATAGGTGATTTCACTTCAGAATTACTAAAGTTTGAGGTATCAAGGTTGGCAGAATGGCGGTTTATTTATGACAAGAGTCACAGAGGAGGGCTGGAAGTTTTATGTCAAGCAAAATGACCCTCCAGTAGCAAACCAGATTGTTTTGGCGAGAGGAAATAGTGACGACGGAACATACCAAGCATATATGCCATGGTGTAAATACCAGGTAAAGATATTATTTAAACAGTATATGGGTTGTTTTATTTTCTGCATCTAATGACAAAATACTCTTGTTTTGATAGAAATCTTTGCCCAGAACATCCCTTGTCGGCTGGGTAATAGAATCTGACGTAAACAATGCAGAGATCGCGTGGGTCAACTGCAGTTGAAAACATAAGGAAACCAAGCCCGACCACGAATGGGTGCGACGCCAAACGAAGAGGTGGAATTTGTACCCATGTGCAGGCGAAGCACTTTTGTCAAAATAGCTGGGGAATCAAAAAGTTTTGCATAATCACCCGTCCGACGACTGCCCTTCTATCAAAACTCCAAAATCAAAAAATAACTTATGTGCTTCGTAGAGTTTTGTATCGTAATGAGGATGGCTCCGAAAGTACTGTAACCGGTCTTTATATTGGTCCTCGAGAGTTCAGATAGTGCCAATATTGATAATATTGTAAAGTGGGCGAAGGAGTTTTTTTCTCAGAAGAAAAGGAAAACGGAGCACAAGGAAAAGACTCGCGCTAAAAGAGCAAAAAAAGTGCGAGAATCGGAGGAGTCCTCAGAGGATGACGATGATGAAGAAGACGACGATGAGGACGATGACGACGATGAGGACGATGATGAAGAAGACGACGATGAGGACGATGACGACGACGAGAACGACGAGGATTATGAAAATGAGGAGGGTGAAGAGGAGGAGGATGAAGATGAGGGGGATGAAGATGAGGAGGAAGGAGAGGAGGAGAGAGAAGAAGAGGAGGGAGAAGAAGAGGATGGAGACGAGGATGTCGAAGATGAAGCGGCTATGGAGGAGGAAGATGACGATGATGATGACGGTTCTGACTTCCTTAGTCATGTTGTTGAGGATAATACTTTTGATGGGGAGGAGGTGGAGGAGGAAGAGGAGGAAGAGGAGGACAGTGGAGAAGAGAATGACAGCGGGGAAAATGAAGAGGACGAGATGGACGTAGAGAGTGGTGAAGATGAAGAGAAGGACTGGTCAGATTATTCCAACAACAGCGACTAAGAATTTTTTATAGATTTTGGAGATATTTTCGACCCGGTTTTTTCATGTTTGTGCTGTGAGGGACATTTTGTTGAGCATTAATGTTAGTTGTTAACGCTGTACTGTTTTATATATGTGAGTGAATTTTGAATTTTGGTGTATTTTTTTACTACATTAGGTTTTAAATGTATTTCTCGTTGAATTAATTATTAGCCGTTGTTCTAGCACATTGTTAAGGATATGAGAACGTTGAGAATTTTTCTTTTGTGAAAACATTGAATTTGAATTGTTGAAGTAAAGGCTGCTAAACTCGTTATGCATTCAATATGGAAAATTTCTTTCTTTCTTTTATAAGCAGTAATTTGAAAGTTACGTTGGATAGAAAGGTGCCCATTTGCCTATTATAGAATACAAAAAATAGGAGCTCATAGAAAAAGAAGTTTGAACCCACTACTCTTCTTTTCCTTTGTCAACGTTTTCTACCATGCGGAGGGAAAGCACATAAAATTTCAAACATCTGAGCAGTGTTAAACGTATTTTGCGTACATATGCAGATTGTTGTTACATTTTGGGTAGCACGCATATTATGTGACAGCTTTTAAAACCATCAAGATGTATGATTTGAGTTGATAAAAACTTCGGCCAGTGTTAATTTGGGCATCGAAATGACCACCAGTCATAGATTTCGGTTGCAGATAAAAAAGTTTTTGAATTAAGTGCAAGTGAAAAAAATATTTCCCCTTTGTTTTGTTAAAAAATTAGAGAGGTGAAAAATATTTCGGCAGGAAAATAGGCAAGATGACTGCTAAGGGAGTTGGTGAGTCGA
>VICI01003178.1:0-14006 GCA_019593645.1 Akabosia matsudoensis | reverse complement strand
TAATGTATAAATCTCATAAGTATATAAAGACTGAAATTCATGAATAAAAATTGTAATGAAAGAAATACTGCCTTCAAGCACTTTATTATAATTGATTGTTTTTGGCTTTTATTTTTTTTTTGTGAAGCATTTTTCTACATTTACGAATAACTTTCATAATGACTTTGATCCTGCTGGTCATTATCAAGCTCATTTTGTTCTGCGTCCGACATTGGAGCCATTGTGCCCGAATTTGTTGATACAAGTTGGGGCTTGGGAAAGTCCTGAACGGGATGAAAATTACCTCCTACACTACTTCCCGCACTGCTTGGAGGTTTCGCAGGCCTTGCTCGCAGTTCTCGAAAGCTTGTCGCGCTATTTCCCCCTGGATCACTTCCCATGGTAAAGTTACTAGGCCTATATTTGATGTGAGACACCTCTTCGCCAAATTCATAGCCCGAGTCTACATCTCCGTCCATCATGCTTGAAGGATTATCAAACATTCTGTCGTAAGATGACCCAGTCATCTTTGTTTGCGAAGCATCCTCCAACAAGGAGATCTTTTCTTGGATATACGGCTTTGGCTGATACCTTTTCCGATTAGTCAGACATGATCTGTGTGCCGGTGCTTTCACTCCAGTCTTCGTCATCCATTTCCGTAACTCCTCCGGCTGATTTTTGTAAGATTCATCCAGGATGGAAAAGGCTAGACCATCGTCTATCATTGACTTTACACTTCCGTAGTCTTTCATCTGACTACTAGGGATGTCGTGCTCAGTTTTAATTTTGCTTAGCTCTGGGCACAAGTTGATTTGAGTAAGCTGCAAAGGACTAAGAAGCCCGAATCGGACAGTGCTCATGATTTTATTGGTGTACACTTTTCGTGCCTTCCAGTCGTGGAGAAGCCATGTCATGGCTGAGTCGTACACGTCCATTTCACTGAAAATAAAAGTTAATTACGGACAAAGCTTTTTCGAATTATCTTTTTTTTTCGTAATCCTGATGCGCCAACCTAGAAATTGAGACATCATCAGAGTTTAGTAGCATGTATAACTCCTCCACTTCCATTTTTAAGAATCCTTTAGACTTGTAAATCTCATGAAAATTCGCAGCCAACTTTTGCGCTATAATCCTCACAAGCTCGGACAAGGATGGGTGTCTCCTCTTGACAACATCCCACATCATCATCAAGTCAGGGTCATTAATTTCAATATTCCTTTCCAAAAATGAGAGGCACTGCTCTTGTAAATCCCTAATCTCTAAATGCTTAGATGCTGCATACAAAGCCACTAAATTTTCTTTCGAAATTATTTCCGCCCGACCGATTTCCGACTGGACAACCCAGTCCATTATAACCGGAAATATTGCGCTTCCTACTTCTGCCTAGTAAAATTGCACAAAAATTATATTTACCAAGTTTGGACAGTTACTAAAAAGTGGAAATACCTCAGACAAGTCTATCCTTTGAATTGCAATAGGTGGTCTGGTTCTTTTCTCAAAATACGCAGAAAATGCCTCCAAAGCAATAGAATGACAGGGAAATACTTTGTCCCCAATTACTACATGAGTGTCAGCGTTCTTCGCGTTTACAATCCTGTTTAAAATCTTTTCTTCAAAGTATGCAGTAGCTTTCCTCGATTCAGAGTACTTTCTTTGTGCAATTTCTCTCGAGGACTGAGGACACGGGGCTTTTAAAAACATGGTTTTCTCTTGAATGTCGTCACTTGGCAAACACATCGCTTTTCTGATTTCATACAGTAGCCGTTCGTTTTTGCTAGAGGAAAATGAATTAGTCAAGGATTGGGATAAGTTTTGGTTTCCAGATTTTTGAGTTGCTGGATTGTGGTTGTGATCCAAACTTGTCTCTGCAAGTAAAACGCTTATTTTCCTGCTTTCGAAGGCTATTTGTATGGGATCTACTACTAAAAGCCCGTTGGCCGTTTCTTTGAAGGGGAACGCATGTGTGCTTCGCCGTAGTTGCAAAACCTCTGCTGGATTACTGACATGGGTATTTTCACGCGGCGAGTCCATAGACGGGCTAATCGATGGGGTTGTGGATGCAATTGTTGCTGTTCGTCCTAAGGACACTGCTTCGCTCTGAAGGGAAAGTAAATTATCAATTGACGGATTTCCCGTATGCTTGTGAAAATCGGCATCCCCAACTTTTCCCTGGCGAACAGAATGGCCTTCCCACTGCGCCATTCCGGTGGCCATAACTTGGGAGTACCCGCTGTCCGTTGTGATCCTCAGGGTTGTAGTATTTGTCCGGACTAGACCAGAAGCTTCTTGACTTGTTTCCGATTTGGTGGACGAATTCCTCACTAATTTTCCATATTTGGCTAATATTCTCTCCAAATCATCACCGCCATTGCTCACTCTTCGTAAACTGGACTGGCTTACGCCATCCACATTACCCGAGCTAGGAGAGTTATGGCTATTGCTCGAGTCGATTGTTGGAAGGGGTGGGTTTGGGAGATGGATCTGGTGCCGTGCGCGCATGTGTTTATTTGAGTTATCGGGCTGGAGTCCAGGATCCCAAGTATTTACCAGGTCGGCTGAGTTGCCTTTCATGTCTCTTGATGGGCTAACACCTTTTGGATCAGGAGCTTTATAACTCTCGATGAACCTCTCGGTCCTCTTCAACGCAGTATCGTACTCTGGCTTTCTGTAGGAATTCACTGTATGGTCACGGCTATTATCCGGTGTTTCCACGGTTCGCCTTCCCGTAGGTCTCTCTTGTTTCTTTGGCTGGTGCACTACTCCGTATTCGTACGGACCTGAGTCCGTTCCGAACAGCCGGGTGTGCTGACGAGTCAGCTCGTGCGCTTGCATGTGTATAGGGGATTGATTATTTGAAAAACCCAAGCCCGATCTTACACAATTCCTGATTGGGCCGGTTGGGTCCGTTTCAGTATACTGATTACTCTTGTCAACGCCGTTTTTAGGATGTGATGGGGACGTCTGCGTCGAACTACGAGAACAGGTCCATCTATTTAAACGCATCTAAAAAACTAAGAAACGCTTCTTCTACTGCAAATTTATTCATGCTAGTTGTGTGTAAATTACAAAATAGTATTGGCTAAATCCTCGAGTTTATCTTGTGTGTTCGAAAAAATCTGAATGTCATTGTATTTATTGAAAGCTGATTTTTTGAAAAAAAATATATTTACACTATAAAAGTAACTAAACAACTGTACATATAGTCGTTACTGAATGAGGAAATTTACAATACGGAAAGAGTTCAATATAGATTCTTGACGAAGACACACGGTAGAAAAAGAAAACACGCAAAACTACAGTATAAAAGTTCCCCCGACTAACAATATCCAACTAATGATGGATGGAACAAGGAAAAATGTGCGGTCATGTTCGTATCGCGAAGCTCCCGATGAAGGATCCTTTTTTGACGATGAAAATGGGTAGAAAAAGTCTGCAGGTAGCTGGACTGAAACAACAGGAAATGTTGCCACCCTCGTCGTTGGCCTCCCGGTGACATCTAGAAATGTTACTGTCGTTGTAACCGGAAGATGTTTGAGCGGTACCTTGGTAGACATCTCAGGAATATTTATTGCTTCTTCAGGCTGGAAAAGTATTCCTGTGATTTTGGCTTGTGGAGAGTCTACTGGACCAACGTGGGCGAATGTGATAGTTATATGAATGGCATTGATTATGCCTCTACACCCCTTTGATGTGGGACTCATACCAGGTGGAGATGAATGAATCATGGGTTGGACCTCATCATAGTTAATCTTCACCCAGTCACCTGGAAATGCATCAGGACTTCCATATGCTGCCACGTAGTGCGTATTGTCAACATCTTCGCGGCCGAAAATTATAGATATTATATGTTTTTGTAGCTGGTAACAATCGGAAAACGAATCAAGCTCCAAGCTACAACTCAAAATTTGGTCATATCCGAATGAAATTTCATTTCTTTGCTGGGCCTGGAGCTCTGTGTGATTTTTGGGGCAGTATCCAAACCCTTGTGTGAGTAGCCATTGGGAATCATCAGGGATCACTTGCATTTTCTCGACATACTTCTTTTCACTCTCGGTTTGGTTACCAGACTGAACAATCATCAAAACCTTCATACCCAGTATCAATGGGTTCCCCACGACATATCCTGGATTTCCACTTCGAGGTAGTTTATGCAAGTATAAGACGTCTTCGATCGATGTCTCATTTGAAGGTTCTGGTAGGCCATCTTTCAACACGGTTTTACTCGTACGTGCATTGCTCCATACAAACTCAGTTCGAAACTCTTGAACGATATGCGTTTCTTCAATTGTAACATCTGTAAACAAGGCTTTTGCAAAAACTTTTACAACTCCTTCCAGTCCATCATGGACAAGAGTCAAATTTAACTGTGTTAAAACATTAGTGCAATGGTCGCTCAAGATGAAACCAGTCAATTTTGGAGATGGAAACATTTCCTCAGAGCCACTATCCATAGAAAACTCTTCACAGTTTTGTAAATTATTTCGACACAAATACGCTGGTATAATGTCTGAAGTGTTGTCTTCTGACTTGGCTGGATTCGTAATAACTGAAATATCCTTTATCAAGGAATTCACGTCGAGGTCTTTCCGAGTTTCACACTCCAGCTTTAGATTTCCTAAATGACGCACACAGCTGGATACAGAGTCTTGCAAATATTTTACTGGCTCCATGAGTGAACACAAGTCGGTATGATAACGGGTTGGAAGCCGGAGCATATCAATTGGTCTATTTGGATCATCATTGTGCGCCACCCAAATGGCGTCTCCATACTTATACGGCTCTGAGATAAAAAACTGATGGTGCTGAGTGGCATGAAACGTGTCCCACGTGTACTTTGGCGTTTTTTTGATTTTCCCGTGACTAACTCGTCGAGATACTTCATCTATTTCCGCTTGGCTGAGTTCCGCTTGCTGTCGAACATTGTCTTTCACAACACAAAACAAATTTTTATCCGTTCGGTCCACTTTGTAAGGAATGTTTTCCCTGTACATGATATACGATTTGAAGCAGCTATGGTCCTTGTTCCGGTGATTCATAGGATCGTATATGAGACTGGTCTCAGCACAGTGGGCAAACAAACGTTTCTCTTTTTCGTCACAATCAGGGTCACAACAACAATTCATGTCACACTTTTTCACCTGAAATTTCATGAAAGCTTTCATTGTAAAATACAGAGGATTTTTATATAGTGTTAATTGTTAGAGGCCCTTAACAAAATTTTACCTGATAATCACAAAGGCAAAAGAATTCTTTAGTGCTTGTGCCAAACTCGTATGCAGGTGCAGGAGTTGGGGAACTCTTTGGCTCCTCTGTCGTGGCTTCCACTTCTTCCGTAGTACTTGAGATAATAATTTCTGAGGTGGCACTGACGGTAGTATCAGGCGAGCCTGAAGATGATGCCCTTTCTGGTGCATTGGTAGTCGATGACTTGTTAGCGTCCTTTTCTTGCAATTGTCTTCGTACAGCTGGATGAGCAGTTGTTGTAGGCACCGGTGTTGTTGGAACAGTCGCAGACTTTGCTGCTGCATTAGTCTTTGAGTTATTAACTGGCTTCGTCGTTGTGGAAGTGGTGGTTACTTTTGTAGTCTCAACAGACCTTGGTGCTATTTTAGAAATTTCGACATGATTGGTCGTGACGGATGAGGCCGTCGAAGAGGAAGTAGTACTGTATTGTCCTTTTACTTTCGCCGCAGTTTCCTTGATTCCGATGTTTATACCAGCTTCAATGTCTCTGCTGTCGATCAAAGGTTTCGCAATGTAATCCGCAATAAATCTTTCATTTCGGTCGACCTCCTTCTCAAATGCATTCACCTTAGGAAACAGGCACAATATAACTGTCAGAGCCAGCAATGGGTAACTCCAACAGTTAACCTCCATATTTATGTTTCCACTCCAAAGTTGTCGAAGTTGCGTAGGATAATAGAAAGCTCAATTGTAACGCTGCCTCCTGGAGCTGTACGAAGTCGATATCGTTCGGTGGGATTGACAATTAAATCAGGCTCTGAAAGCTCAGCTGACCCGCCAATAAACTCTCGAACAACTTCTTCTCGTCCGGAGCCTGTTTACAAATGACAACTGTCAGAAAATTGCCTGAGCAAATGCAGAGAAAACAACTTTAATCCCGACTTACCAGCAGGTCTCCAAGTTGGCACTTCAATAATATGTAAACCGGGGGAAGCTGGAATATGGCAAACACCATATCCAGAGAGATCACTCCGTCCAAACTCGTCTTGTCTGCAAACTTCTAAAATGAGCTTCGGCCACCCTTGAAGACCTTTTGTTACAAAATGAAGGTCAATTGGATGTGCCCACTGAGCAGTGTCAGTGTATTTTGGCGTGTCAACTTGAGTTTGTCCTTCTTTAGGTCCTGCAACTCGCTTCCAATTGCTCCCTGATGGAATAAGATTTTTTTTTAAAAATCTGCAGGAACCCATTATGATTTTCAGTATAGGATTGTTTTATAGTTACCTACCAGCTTGGACGGACCATTTGCAAAACAAACCACTCGCAGACTTTAATTCTTTTCCACTTTGAAGCTGTCCGATTACGTACAGCTCAGCCATTTGGTAAATGTGTACTGCTCACATTCACAATATCCCTCCATTTGTAGTTATTTACGACAATTTATCTACGCAAGAGTTATCACTTACGGCACATCAGTAAAAAATAGTGTTCGAGTGTTCCAAACATGGTTCAGAAGAGAAAATCTTTACATACATCCATATTTCCTTATTTAGTAAGTTTTCCAATGTTTGTCACGCAGCAGCTAAGCAACCCTTACTTCACCGACGTGGGCTACCTTGTAAGCTAAAAACCGACCCGAACATGGGGGAGACTTGTCATGAACGTGGACGCAAGCCACATTTTCAACAAAGCTCAAGCCCCATCTCAACGTTGCATTTCCGGAGCATGGGTTCACGTATTCATATTAATAATGTTCTGCTATTATCCTAGTGTCTAGCTGCCTTTGAGTGTTTCTGGGTGACAATGTTGATTTAATTAAAATTCATACAAAAAGAGAGTAAAGTAAAGTTGTCCATGAATGCCAGGAAAGTTCACTTTACACCAATATTTAAGATAGTGTACTCAAGTTACCCCAAACTCTTGCACCTGAAATACACGTTCCATTATGCAAACATTCTAGAGCAAAAATAAGGTTCTGATGGGAATGGGAAACCAATTCATGTCACTCTTTTTACGCGCGACGGAAACGGAACATGAGAACATACTTAAGCTGAAGTAAGATGTAAGAATGAAGAACACGTTTCCATTTTAGCCGAATGGCCCAGTGACTTAATAATTTAAGGTATGAGTCTAACAACTATCATCACTCATCAGTGCATAAAATCTAAACTTTATTTATTTATTGCGTGAAGGCATTTTCCCATGTATGTATAAAGAATGATTTCCCCTGTGTGCTGCAAGAAGATGTTCGAGTGTATGTTCGAATGGACATGTACCTTAATCCAAAGTAAAATGTGAGAAGATGTGTACAACTTCAAATTTTCCAAAAAGACAATCCTTGAAAACTTTTGCCGTTTACAAAGTTACACGTGCAAAAACGTACATTTTCCGTTGATTACATCTGTGATTGTCCCATTACAGCACTCGACCTGCGACGTAGTATTCTCATGATTGCTACATAATTACAAGGTCTTGTGTTTATGCCATGGACGACAGGTATGATTGTTTCTTTATTTCACTGACAGTTGTTCCGCGACGCGAACGAACTCTAACTGTGCGTCACATTGAGTTGGTCTGGTGTAATGCATGTGATTATCATGAGATGCTGACACTTGAATTACATGATCAATAAACAATACACATCTTTAATTTGCAAAAGGTGTGCTTCATGATGCTTGTTAAGATTTTATTTCTTTTTTGAGGATGACAGTGATTTTCCCTGTCGATGCTCATTACCAAACATTTCGACTGAACGTGTCCTTTAGTTAGTGCAAACTGGATTAACATCCAATTGCAAAATCTTGGACAGATGCGTGTTCTGGGTTAAAGATTATTGTCAAAATAAACTCTTAAATCTGCAGGTTGAATGGATTGCACTGAAGCATCTTCCAAGTATTTACATATTAATGTTAGCCTCAGCCTCGCATTTCGCACGGAAAATATGTTGACGCGACGCGACCGCGTCTTTTGAGAAATGTGTCCACGTTGCCCAGCAAGTTTGTATTTTCATCGACTGGACTATTGTACAAAATAGAACACATGCACAGTTGAGTAATTGGCCTCTCTCTCTAGGAGTACAACGATCTTTCTGGAAATCATTGCTTTTGCATCATCATCACAGATCTATTACAACTACGGAAAATCTTGAAGATGATACTAAAAATCCAATTCAATACCACTTACAGACAATAAATCATCAGAAAAAGGCCATCAACCAGTTCCATTCACTAAAGAGAGCATTTTGTGTTATATCATCGAAAACGGCTATCATGGACAGTGTAGTTTGCCCATTGTGTTTGTATTTCGATCCGGGTATGACACAGATATCCTATCTTTTACAATTACAATGACACTGGAAATGGCAATTATATTTTATGTCGTTAACTTCGCAGAAATATTCGGTGACTTTTTCGTTGTTGCAAGCTGTGGTCACATGTTTCATAAGCAGTGCATCCTGAAAATTTTACATAGGAGTATGAATCAGTAAGCAAAAAACAAATTATTCTATTCATGTACTCTTGTGTGGGAGGATGAATCCTATTCGTCCTCCTCCATCTTCCGTCTTTTGAACTCTTATAAAGCAATTTTGTACGAGAAATAATATTTTAAAGCAAAATATTGATCATATTTACCCGTTTTTTTTTTCAGATGTCCTTTGGGATGCTCACTTCGCATTGACGAGGAGAGTTTGCGGAGGGTGTATGGCGTGGGCCCCAGCAAGTCTATTCCAAGTTCACGGAGAACCTCCGTGTCCGGGAACTCACCCAATTCTGCTGATCTCAGTCTTTCCAAAGTTTCAAGTAGCCCCGGTAATCTCTCTCAGAGCTATCTGAATCAACCTGTGTACGACTTTCCTTTTCTTGCGTAATTCATCCGGAAAAAACTTGTAAAAGGGTCTAATTTGTAATGTTGAGGTTTCTTTTTGTTATTTTGCAGAGATTATACATTTAAAATTGTACTTCTAGGCGAGCCAGGCGTTGGTAAGACATCCCTCATACGTCGTTTTTCTGTAAGATATCCAGCATGACATTTGTTTTCCTTGTACCGACCTTGGAAAGGAATGAAATGGCAAGCAGGCGATGACTGAGTATTACTTTTTTTCTATTAGGATAATGTATACAGTGACAGCGTTAATGCAACACCCGGATGTGATTTAGTTCGCAAAGTTATAAGCATCGGAGGATCAACAGCGCAGCTAATAATTGTGAGCTCTTGTTTTCTCACAGGGACAATATACTTTTTGTTTAAGAAGACTTTTGTATTGTTTACATAACACAAAAAAGTTTGTCGTTTGCGTTGTTTAGTGGGACACTGCCGGTCAGGAAACGTATAGGTCTATAATTCCAGCTTGCGTTCGTGATGTTCAAGGCATTATTTTTGTGTATGACATAACGAGTCTGGACACATTTCACTCGATTGCAAGCTGGGTGAACTTTGCAAACAAAAATGGACCCGCGGAAAGTATCAAAATTCTGGTTGGGAATAAATCAGACCAGGAGTCAGTTCGCACTGTTGATCCACGATGTGGCAAGGTATGAAACTGTCGGCAAAAATCGATGAAAAAAGTAGGAATTTTTGTAGGCGAAATTGTTTTGAGAGTTGAGGAAACGGCAAATAAAATTGAAATTTATCCGTGTATTCTGCATAATATTAATACTTTTGCACCAAGTTCTTTTAACAATTTCGTATTGGTTGCTGCTTTTTCCTATTGGCTAGAGGTTGGAAATTGATAGAAGGAGACAGGGAATGTTTAATTTTTAATTTGTATGAGTCTATTTTTTAGATGACTGCTGACATCATGAAGATTTCGTTTTTCGAGACGTCAGCAAAAGATGCCGTGAACGTGGAGGCTGTATTTCGGACAGTTGGAGCGAAAATTCTGGAGAGTGAATGGATTCTCTCGAATAACGAGGAAACATCAGCCTGGCAGCAAAACTCCATTTGTCTTCATGAAGAGCCAGGATTTGATGACTTTGAGGGACTGTTCATTGGAAACAATGGCATTTTTAGTGAAGAACCGGGAGGCGAAAGAAATAGAAGAAGAAGTGGGAATCCAGGTAGTAATGGTAATAGTGGTGGAGATACTGTATCAAGGTACCCCAAACCTAGAGAGACGGGAGGATGCAGTAGTGGAAAGTGTTTAACCAGTTGATGATAGAAACGAAAATGAGACAGCCGATTTCTCTAGAGAACATATATTTGGATACCTCTTGATTTTGTAAAGCATTTTTGATAGTAATAATTTGTACTATACTCCTGGTAGAATAATACACGAAAGCATTGAGAATTAAAAATAACCTGTTTTTTATGAATATAAAGATTTTAGTAATAATTTTATCACTGATTGTAAAATTTTCTCAGAAAATTATTTAGCCCTGATTGCTTTTGCCGTTGTATTAAAACCTTGTTTGAGTGGAAGGTTTAAAACATGGAAGAAGTCAAATATCCCAGCAATGGTTTTTAAGATATGGAATGGTAATAAAAACACTGAGACTTTTTTTGTCACACACAATAGTAAATCGTGTGCGACACAGATCGGACTGACATTTACTCTTGTCTGAAGACCCTCTTCAAAGTAAAAAGACGTTTCGAAACTTATCCATAAATATAATGTGTAATTGATATAAATTGCAATACAGTTTTTCAAGTTTGTACGATTGAATAAAACCAATGCCATCGTGGCTACCATAAACGAATACTAAACAAATGGCTTTGGGTTTCATTACTATTGTCCATGTACTTCGTCGCAGATTTTCGGATTTCGTGTCGTGATTGCCTCATTGCCTGTAGTTGTCATTCATTGGCATTTAGTTCTTAGGGATTGAACTTGAGGATTCCAGATATCAGAGAAGTTATTTTCTATTAATTTCAAAGGAGTGTCTGCACCTCGTACCTGCCATGTATGCCAACAAGGCCTTCGCTTCTGTAAATTGTATTTGATAAAAAAGGTTTCGCCACTTGTCCACACGCAGTCACAACCTCATACATCATAGAGATTATCTGAATTCAAATCAATTTGTGACTATACGCACACTATACACTAACCTTGCAGGACCAATTGATACATTACAAAAATCCATTACATGAAAAGACAGCAATATGACATGAATGAAACTCTAATGTTGTTAAAATTCTTCTGACAAGACTTTATAATCCAAACGCGTATCATGTTCAATACTGCCATTATTAATAGAGAGCGGGGGTTTCTACTTTTTTAATCATGGTCCTGGGAAATCATGACGTTGAAAAGTCCAGTTTTCTCAAGGATATACTTTAATTCATGATATCTGATAATTTGGTGGCTAGTTTGATTCGAACGTTGCACACACAATTGGTCGTTATTTGGTCCGCCCATATTTTGACTTTAGAACAGAAAAAATGTTAAACTTAAGAGAGATGATAACCAGTTAGTTTCTTTTTCAGCCAATGAAAGCAAAAAAAATCGCTGAAAAAAATGTTGGGTTAGGCATCAAGTTTATGGTCATTGCCAGATTCATTTATTCATCCTCTCAAAAGAAATGCTGAAATCGGGATGTTTCTAGTGAGACACTGCGGGCGAAGAAAAGTACCCGGCTGCTCTTGAATTTTAAATTCGTAAGTCTTACTGACGGAATCCTCTTTTGTTTTTACATCCCAAGGAAAGAAAGCTTTTGAAGAAATATCCCGTATATACAGGATTGATTTCAATTTGTTTAAGTATCATTCCCAAAGATTCGACTATGACAAAACTCAGATTTGGTACTAAGTCCTACCTTCGGCATAAACGTGTTATTCAAAAGCTGAGGTATACAATTCATTAAGATAAGAAACTACTTGGAAGAATACTCCAAAAAATTTCTATCTTTGACTTTTTCAAATGATGAAATAGGAATCGCAAAGAGTGTTTATTCAATCTTATGACTTATGAATCGGAGAAAGGTTGAATTACTTCTCGTAGCTCATCAGTGTCCATATTTCAAAAGCGGCTCTCATCGTCAACCACAAGAAGCTTTCAGTTAGGATAGGATATAAAACCGGAAAGTGTATCCCGAGGAGCTGTGTCTCCCGATGATAAGGAATGGACTTGCCATTGGCATTGGGGTACAGTGAGAAACGTTTGCAATGGAAATGTTGCACTATGCAAAAATATCATATGCAGAATAAATTAGCTTTAAAATTTCAAAACTCCGCAGTTAAATTATGTAAACCGTTATGTTGCATTCAAATACATATTATGCTTTCTGCAAACTGACAAAGAATTGAGCTATTTTATTAACATAAAAAATCTCATGTTCACAACAAGCTGATAAAAGTGGGTACATAGTCAAGATAAATATTTTCTGCAAATCTGTCGATAGCTTTGTCTAGTGAATGGCTACTGATTTGAAATACATTTAATTTTCGAATTCTCCCACATCTCCTCAGCCTCAAGCCTATGTCGACAAAACCGTTGAATGTGTTCTTCGATCAGGTCATCATTACGCGTGCCATTTCTCCGTATATGTTTGTTAATTAATTACGTTACTTTCCCCACCTAAGTCGCATCGTCGGAGTTCTACCACCACTGTGCGCCCCACGGCTCCAGGGAGTCATGAAACCGGTGCTTGTTGCAAGTGGCGGATAAAACGACAATTTACGTCTTACTGATGAAGGAAATCCCTGCTCGTGGCTTGTACTGGTTCCGAAAAACTGATTGCTACTGTCCTGCTTCGATTGTGCACTTGAATTCACATAACTACTTCCACCGCTGCCGCCTTTCCGTCCAACTCCTCCTTTGCTAGGGAAGTTATTTAAAAACGCCTCAGAGTAGTACTTTGTAAGATAACTCAATCCCCTTTTTTCTTTCGGCTCTGGCACTTCCATCAGAAATTCTACATTCCCAGTCTTGTCGAAACTAGTTTCTTTCAGTGTTCGTTCCCCCTGAAAATTCCAATTAACAAGTTAAGACACGCCAACCTTGTCTTTTCCAGTAAATAATGTTTTTTCCCTCCAGGTGCATCGCTAGGTGAGATCACTTAATTACCTGTTGGTTGTCATCTTCAACATTATCGAATTCTTCTGAATCTCTTGCCCAGTTGTTTCTATTTCCCTGCAGGGGCCACCTTGCTGCTGTTGGAGAGTAAGACGGATGTAGCATCCAAGATAAATTTTCACCAGTTTTGAAATGGGCGTCGTTTTCATTTTTCTGTATTGGCAACCCAGCGGTAAGTGGTAGGCTATAGGAAAATACTACTATCCAAAGCAACATGATGTTGGACACTGAGAAATGGTATTGACTGCCCTGGGTAAAGTGAAAACACTTTGGCCACCAATCTCTGTGGGGTTTGATAGTATGCTTCCAGGCGGTAGCCGTCCACTTCATAATGCCAATTTGTAATCTTATAACTCTCTTCTGTTGGTTGCTAGTTTATTGCTTCTGGTTGTATTTAATAGCAAGTGTTTTATGATACTTTGCTCTGCATGATAGTATTATATTGCTTTCACTTTTTTTTACTGATATCCGCCGTTGGGATGTCTTGTCTTCTGCAAGGGATGATGACGTGAGACATGGCTGAAGTATTTCACATTTAGCTCCATCTCCTACGCATTTTGTGCTTAAGTCACCAGTGAAAGTGTCAAACAATGTAAATGATGATCAACTAGTGAACGTGTACGTGTGTAAAAATGGCTTTTCTGACGGCTGGTGAAAGAACAAAATAAAAAACCAGAGGGGTACAGTTTACATATCATAGAAAAAATACTGACGTGGGCTTAGATATTATAAAGGGTGCTGTCAATATATTTTTGTATCACTTCGTTAATGATAAGAATAATAAAAGCTGTTAAGCTTATAAAGACGAAGCTGAAAGCAAAAGAAAAAGCTT